>CATIWO010397652.1:0-10708 GCA_949673435.1 Macaranga tanarius
TGGAAAAAGAAGGGGATGAGGGATAAAAATAAGGAGAAAAAATAAAAAAGGACAAAAAGAAAAAAAGGAGAAAAAAGAGAAAAAGTTAAAAAAAAATTAAAATAAAAAACAAAGAAAGGGAAAAAAAGAAGGGGAGCAGAAAAAATAAAAATAAAAAAAGAGAGGAAAAAAAGGGGAGAAGAGAAAAAAATAAAAATAAAAAAGATGGAAAGAAAAAAAGGAGATGAGGAGAAAACAAGAAAAAAATAAAAAAGAGGGAAAAGAAAAAAAAATAAAAATAAAAAATAGAAAAAGAAGGAGAGTAGGAAAAAAATAAGAAAAAAGAAAAAAAAAGAGGAGAAAAGAAAAAAGAATGGTAAAAAAAAATAAACATGTATGGTATTTTTAGGTACTTCTGATATTTTTAAAAAAATTTCAAACATGTGACATTTTTGTAAAATTTTTTTAAAAATAGATAAATAGTGTAATTTCCTCACTTCACTTTCGTGGTACATTTGAGCCTTTTCTCCATTGAAATAAAGGCTATGAAAGGCTAGTAATTGTATGAGGCGAAGAAGAGAGAAACGTGGAGCAGGAATGCCCAAAGTAATTTACTATCTTAAGAGTCGTTGCCTCCAATGCAAGACAACAACCACTTCCAATATTAAACCAACAATAGGCTTCTTCTGCATTGGAATTCCTTCTCTGTAAGTTGCTCTCTTTCTTAATAAAATGAAAAACTTAAAAAAAAAATTGTTTGATAGATTTCTGGATTCCCTTAATTAAATATGCAGACATTCGCAAGCCGAAGCAAGTTGCTTCCAAATTTCATCAGAGCTAAGTTGAATTCATTTAATTTGTTTTCATAATTTTAACTTAATTGATCATACTGCAAATGATTTAATAGGGCGCATTAATAAGAAAACTTGTAGAGGCTATTGCCGCACAAATGAGTAAGAAAATGAAATCACCAGGAGCAATAGAGTCATGACTTAACTACCTTCTAACTATAACTATTATTAAAGTTGTCCCTCGTAATATTATATTAAAATTTAATGGACCTATGAAATTATTTTATTTTTGCTTTTAATTTTTTTAAGTAAAACATGTAAATATTTAGTTGTCATTGCTGCTCGCAAAATTTCCTGGGTAAATTATATGAGTGGTTACAAAACTTTACACTTAATTTTATTTTAGTTACAAAACTTTAATTTGTGACTTTTTTTTGTCACTAAACTTTAATTTGGGTTACACGGGGAAGTTACAAAACTAATTCTGGCAAAAATTACTGAGGTGGCAAACCGGCAGTGATACCTCACGCTCCAGCTCATTAAAACTGCCACGTCAATCTCGCTATATCAAGCTTGACACGTCAGCAGCTTTATAATGAGAGAAGACCCAAATCCTTGTCAAATCCCTAAATCGTCATTTTCCTATTGAAAAAAGAAAAAGCCAAATCCCTAAATAGTTTAGTGCTTCTTCCCCATCTTAATTCTAAAACCACCACTAACCAAATCATATTCTGCTCCTCTCAGCCAAAAAATGTTATGAAGTTTTTATAGTTAAAACCATAATCTAAATTTTACTATACCCACTGTACGAGATTAAAGAAGAGATGACGATTGATTGGAAAAAAAGAGAGAAATGAGAAATGGGTCCTAAGTATGGTAAGTTATTACTATGATATTTGTTATGCTTATGAGTGTGCATTATTTATGATTGTTTCTTGTTTATAAAAATCACTGTTATGTTGTTTCATTAATGCTCGAAAGAAAAAAAAAAGCATTTCAGCTGCAAACTAATATGCTATGTTTCACTTGTGTATTGCAGCAAGTGATTCCGAGTACTTCTCAATTCGCATGCACCATATTTTTTTTTTGCTGAGGGAAGATGTGAATGTCATATCCTAGGTTTTATAGACTATTATTGATCAAACAAGATCTAAAAATTGGAGATAGATAGCATGTCTAAGGAATTGGGGATAGAACTTGAAAAGAAGGGTTTTTATTGGTTGCATCCGAAGAAGAGATTTCAAGATGGCTTAAAGAACATTGAAACTGACAGTGATGTGATTGAAATGTCTTTATTCATGAATGATTCGAAGGTGTTCAAGTGTATGCAAAGGATAAAAAGATAGAGGACAGTAGTGTTAAAACCAGAGAAGTAGAGGATGAGGCAGGTCAATCAGATGATTTTGGCAAAGGAAATAGGGCAGGTGAGCCTGTTAAGGGAAGGAATGCAGTTGAGGTAGATAAGATAGGTGAGTTAGATGAATTTGGTAAGTAAGATGAGGCAGCTAAGTCAAATGAGGGAGATGAGGTTAGTGAGGTGAGGAGGAAAAAAAATGCAGATCAGGATAATGAAAGTGATAGTGATTTTGTTGACTCTGATTATAATTTGAAAGAAAATGATGTTGATGATCAACTATTTGATCAATTTGTGGACAAAAATGTAGAGAGGGATATGCTTAAAGGGAATTTAGCTATAGAGAATAATGAAGATAATGATACAATGTCGGTAGAAACTATATATGCTCAATCTGATTTGGAGTCCACTTCTGGCAGTGAGGGAGAAGATAAATGCACAGCAAAGCCAAGATTTTCTGAGTTCCATGAAGAATCTTGAGTTTAAAGTTGGTATGAAATTTAGGTCTTTTAAGCAATTTAAGACTACTGTTAGAAACTATACAATAGTGAACAGATTTCAAGTGAAGTTTAAGCCCAACAATAAGACACAATGCAAAGCAATTTATGGCAAATGATGTCCATTCTACATTTAGGCTTCTCTAATGGTGATATGTAAGAATACTGTGCAGATTAAGTTAGGGATTTTTCATCACAGCTGCAGCAAAGATTATACCATCAAATATATGAATGCCCAATGGATAGCAGATACATACATTGATACTTTTAGGGCTGATCCATCATAGTCAATTACTGGCATTGTAAAAACTGTGAAAAATAGCCAAGAAGTACATGTAAGTAATACCATAGCATGGAGGGCTAGAGAAATTGCACTGAAGAAGATTGATGGTGATAATAAAGAACAAATTTCAAGGTTATATGACTATAGACTCGAGCTGCTTAGGAGTAACCCAAGTTCTACAGTGAAGTTCAAGTTAGAAAATGGAGAATATAGAGGAATGTATTTATGCCTTGCTCCTCTGAAAGCTGGTTTCAAGGAAGGGTATTTCACTTGATGGATGCTTTTTGAAGGGTATTTTTAGTGGACAACTACTCACAACTATTGGTATAGATGTAAATGATTGCATCTACCCATTTACATATGCTGCCATGGATAAGGAAAATAAGGAAAACTGGTTATGGTTCTTAAATCAGTTAGCTGATGATTTGGAGCTCACAAATAGCTATCAGTGGACATTCATGAGTGACAGACATAAGGTATGTTTGTATTTTTTCTATTTATGCATTTATGGCCTAATGTAATAACATATATACTATATGCCGATAGTGATGTTGCCTTTTCTGCTATGTAGGGACTAATACCTGCAGTTGAGCAAGTTTTTCCTAATTCTCAGCATCGTTTCTATGTTAGACATATCGAGTCAAATTTTAGAAAGAGGTTTATAGGTAAGGAACTTAGAGAGATTTTTGAGTGTGCTGCTAGGCTACTTATATGCAATTATTTACAAAATACATAGAATTAATTGCTGAGAAGTCATAAGGTGCATATGAGTACTTGAATGATATAGGTGCCTACCATTGGACTAGATCATATTTTGATTCATATTTAAAGTGTGATATATTGTTGAATAATTTTTGTGAGAGCTTCAATTGTGTGATTTTGGATGCAAGGACTAAGGGAATTATAACAATGAATGAGATGATTTTAAGTTATTTAATGAAGAGGATTCAAAAGAGAAGGGATTGGATGAACAAAAAGCAAATTGAGTTCTATCCTAAACCTTTTTTAAAATTAGAGAAATGTACAAAACAAAGTTGGTTGTGTATGGTTAAGTGGTCTGGTGGTGACACATATAAATTGTAGGGCCAGATGGGCAATTTGTTGTTAATAAAAATGCAAGGAGTTGTACTTATCAAAAATGAGATATTTCAGGAATTCCTTACAGCCATAGGTTGGTAGCAATATTCTATAATAGAGAGACCCCTGAGCTATATTTGGATGATTGCTATAAGGTCTCAACTTTCTTGAAAACCTACAGCCATATAATCAATCCAACCAATGGTAGGGATTTATGGTCTAAGAGTGACTGGCCACCTATAATTCCACCTCAACTAACTAAAAGAACTAAAGGTAGAAAAGCTATTATGAGAAGAAAAAAAGATGAGGAAGCTGATTCTGGAATTATAGATGGAAGGGTTATTAGAAGAGGTTCAGTGATGACATGCACAATTTGTGGCACAAAAGGACATAACAAGAGATATTATGGTGTTCAAAATGCAACAACTGATGCAACAAGAGCAAAAGGTGTTCAAAATGCAACAACTACTAGAAAAAGAGCAAAACTACCTGTAAGTATTATTGTGAGTAATTTTTTTAATATACAACTCTCTTAAGTTACTAACAATTTGTATATTGAACATGTTAGGAAAAATTCAATAAAAATAATACTAATCCAAGACCCCACATAGTGCAGTGGATGGTAGATATGAGCACATGATATTTTTGCATCAATTTTAGATAACTTGCATTATATTCTTCTTAACATGTTCTTCCTTAGTTGGCAGGGCACCAGTAGGACACCGAATGCAGGACTAGATAATATTTTCATACCACCAGCTGCTCCAAGTACCTCTGTCAATGAAGAAACTTTTATGGATGTCGTGGTTGAGGAAAATATATCACAAGTAACTCTTAAGTATTTGTAATTTTTTGCCTCTGAGTATGTTAGTTCTTGAGTGTGGTCAGTAACTATAAATTTTATAGAATTTCAGGTTGTCAACCCAACCCAAGATCATTTACCTTCCAGCAATCCAATTCCAGATGTTGGCACTTAAGCTATTGGAACTCCAGAGGTTGGCACTCAAGTTGTTAGAACTCCACATAATGGCAGTCAAGCTATATTGGTAAGAAGCTTAGATCTGTACAAAAGGGAAGTAGATCTGCTAAGCAGCTTGGAGCTTCCAAGCAGGTGAAATTAAAAGTAGTGCATGGTTGTGATAAGGCATCTACAGTAACTATGAGGACATAAATAGTGACTGCAATAGAGAGGAGAAAATCCAAGGCAACAAGCATGGAGCTTCATGTTGAGGGAGGATAAGCCAAGAAGAAGAAAGGATAATCCAAGGCAAAGTGGTGACCAATGCCATTATTTGAATAAAAGATAGGCAACATAGTACAGTTGCAATGCCTGCAAAAATATGACATCCTTATATTATGCATTATATTTAATTATATAGGTTGAAGAATGAATATGATGCATTATCATTCACATGTACATGAGATATATGAATTTCATGCATATGGGAAGGAATTGTTAGTTAAATTTATATGTGATTTATTTGGATATGTTGTGAGTGTATGGTGTTATAGGATTAAAGGGTTTGAAAACTATTGACAAGGACCTAATTGAAAGGAAAGTGTAGACTAGGATGAAACAATTGAAGGTTTAAGGGTCAATAGGTAATGACCACCTTTCATTAAGGACCTAAGTGGATATTTTACATTGGAGCATATCCTAATTTGTGTCTAGATTTTTCTTCTTCACGTGGACTTCTTGTATATGCCTATATGTTCTAAAGCTTGAAGAGGCTAAGTCATAAACACACATCCTTAGAAAAAAAATTGAGTGAGTAGATTGAGAGAGGTTGAATTTGCTAGAAGGAAGATCTTATTTAAGCCCTAATCATTAGTCTTCTTGGTTCAAGTCAATCAATTGGTAAGTTATTTGTATTTTTAGTTGAGTTGTGTTAGGGTTTGAGTTGTAGAATTTTGTGCTCTGTTTTTCCTGATTTTTTACTCTCTGTGTTTTCGTTATAAATTGAGTTGTAGAGATCCAAATCTAGTTTTGTTTGATTTTGAAAAACTTCAGAGAATCCTCTACAACTTTCATATTTTGAGACTGAGCTAAATTTGTCTTTAAGATGGTAAAATAAGGCTTGACATTTTAGTGCTCAGTCTGTGTCTTTGTGTGACCTGATATTAGGAAAAATTGTATAATTAATTCTATACATTTGCAAATTGTGTAATTTTAGTTGAGAATGAAAGTAAATCATAATTGAAGAGTCTATATGAATATTATAATTTTAGGATGTGTCTATAATTTTTGAGAGCTCCTTGAATTTCATACATCAAACCTGTCAACACAGATATATATGTTGTTTTGTGGTTTTTCTTGTATGTTAGATATATGGCAATAATTAGGGGTTAAGGGGGGGCGGGGTTTGTTTATTTGGTTTATTTGGTTGAATATAGTGAGTGAAGGATATATATATATAGTCATTCATGATGTTGAATTAGGGAAAATCATAAGGGAACCGGAAGTGAGAGGAGGTGGAGCCAACTAGGGGAGTCATTTGCACTCTAAGTTGGGAAACATTTTATGTAAGTAGTTACTAGTATAATATACCTTTGAATTCTCCTTTATTTTGACATGTATTTTGTTAAGTAACTTTGTGAAGGTAATTATGGTATATTTGAAGTATATGTGATAATATTGTGACATTAAATTGAGATGGATTATATTATTTGATGCAAATTAGCATAGTAATTTCTTATGTGTAGGAGTTTAGTGAGATGTTAGCTTATGGTATTACTTTTGTGATACCTATGATGTTATATAAGTGAGATTGAGCTTTTATGATGAAAATGTTATATTGGGCTCTGAATATACTTATGTATGAATTATATGAGTGAAGGATAAGTCGGGCGGATGGATGTATGATAGATAATTGGAGTGTATATATAAATTGTTGTGATATCAAGTTGAGCTAGATTAATTTACTTAATCTAATTTAGCATGTAAATTGTGTATGTGTATGAGTTGATGAGGTTTCTTGATACCATTTATAATGGGTGTTGTTTATGCTTGTGAGTGTGATATGATGTGGATTCTTGGTATTGCTTTTATAATACCAATGGTACTATGGGTGATGTTGGATGTTCTATTATGGAAATTGAGGTGTGATGTTTGGTATATACCGGTGCATAAATAAATTATATATACTTGTATGATTTGGTGATGGTAATTGATATTATCTTTGAGTTATGTGTATTATTATTATGATATGAATTTGGAATGATTTATGTTACTTAGTGAAAGTAACATGGTGATTATTGGTATGTATGAATGAGTTGTGCATTTTTAAATGTTGTGATAATGATGTTGGAATCATATGTGAATGTGAGATATGAGCCGGGCAAAAAAGTGTGTGAATGTGAGATATGAGCCGGATGGATTTGGCATTACCAATATAAAAGAAATTAAGAATGAAAGATATATGTATATATATCAGTAACGGTGAGGATGAGCCGAGTAAATGTTATGAAATGTGAGATGTGAATGTGATGATGATGGTTATGTGTTGATAATTATTTATACACATACTTATGTATGTTTTATTAATTGATGATACTGAGTTGTGAAGTGGTTGCGAGCCACTTGGAATATTGTGATTGATTGTATATGTTACACCTAAAAATAAGTTGGGGTGTTTGTGGATACTTTTGAAGTGTTTTGGAGTTGATAAACACTTTTGACACGACTGTATGGCTTTAACGCATGGCTGTGTGCATTTTCTGTACTGCCGTGTGTGCTTAGTGTGAGGAGTGCATAACTCAGGCATGGCCATGTGCATTTTCATCACGGCCGTGTATGTAGCACCCTCCAAGTACTACATACAAGTGTCCATACATTACATCAAACACGTGGCATATGAAAAATTTTCTCAAAAGACTTGTATTTATACTAAGCTCTTGTGATATATACATTATACTTTTATGTACACACATAATTTGAAATCAAAACAGATATATTATTTAAATACAAAATGTTTGAATTTTATGATGAGCATCACCAAGCCTGCCCTTGACCCACCTGAGCTCACACAGAACACACTTTGAGCTTATTGCCAAGCAACTCTTCAAGCTAGGCTAACTAATACCTGAAAATCACAATTTTCAAAGGAATGAGCTTGAGACTTAATAAGTAATTATTAAAACAAGCATACATATAGTTATTCCCAAGAACTAGTTAAGAAAAACACATAGAATATATTTCAACACTTCAAAATACAAGAATTAAACATTTAGACTGTGCATGGGAGTCCAAATGACAAAGGTGAAAGTGAGCACTAAAATATCAATCTCAATTAGAGAATATTAAAAATAGATTCTACCTACTCTTAAACATAAAACTTGTAGAGAACTCTTTAAAGTTTCCGTAGCATCAAACCACGCCTTATTTGGAGCTCTATAGCTCAAGTTATGGTCAAAATACCATAACTATTTATTAAGCTGCACATGGCCGTGCACATGGCCATGTCTGAGCCTCAATTTCTCACCTCTGGCATGCATGAGCATGCACATGGGCGTGCCTAGTTTGGTGTTTTTCTCATGGGCGTGCGCATGGGCATGCAGAGGCACTACCCGACTGACCATATTGTACTCTTTTGACCATAACTCCCTCTACCAAAGTCAGAATTAAGTGATTCAAAAAGTTACAGAAAGATAACTCAGTGGGCTACAACTTTCATGAAGACAACTAGGCTGAATTCATTTATGTAAATTGATAAAAATGTCCTTGAATTAGGTTGTGATGTCAAAGCACATGAATATATTTCAATTCAAGCCACTCAAACACCTAGTACTCCGTTTCATACTAGTATATAACTAAATTCAAACTTAAAAACACTTATTACACCCATTAAACATCATCAATACAATCATCAACACATAATTCACATTCATTTAGAAGATTTAAACATCTATATACATCATTTCAATAATCTACAATTCCCATTCAATCAACATTCAATATATATATATATACTTAGCATAATGCAACATTTCATGGTGCCTCATAAACACCAATTCTCATCATTTAACAATTCACAATGTACAATCATCACAATCACACTTCACATTCGACATTTAATATACATACATAATGCACCCATGCATGAATATGCTTGTTAGTTATTTTCACACGTTATGTACAAGCTCACCTTAGCTTGTCATTTCTTTCTTTTATTTTTCATATATTCGTGGCCATTCCTGAGATTCTCTACCCCTTTCAATCTTAGTCATGAGATTCTCTACCATTTTCAATCTCAGAGTTCACACGTGTGCGCATGTATATATTATCACTTGAATGGCCACATCTGAGACTCTCTACCCCTTTCAATCTCAGATCATGAAGCTCAATCTCCACCCACACATTTTCCTCACATTTCAACCATTATGCATATCAATTTCATCATCACAATTCAATAATCATTTCATTTCCAAAAATATGGAAAAATCACAATTCATGGTTCACTATAATCATTATATACTTATATAACTCATTCATGCCACAATACATATATGTTCATTACACCACCCCAAGTGGCTTGCATATTACAAGTGCCAACATTCACCATATATACTCAATTAACCATTCCATAATCTCACATCAAAATAGTCATATATTCATCTATTTTACTTACAACATAACATTTATATCCATCAATCTTGTCATTTAAATGATAAACACAATTTAACATAGTTAAATTACTATAGTTACTTGAAGAATGAATACATGTAAGCATTAAATTAATAATTATTTACAAAAAAGCTTTCAACTCCTTATCAAGCAAAGTTTCCCCTATTGACTAAGGTTTCCACTTCCTCTTCCAACTCCTATACAACATATTTACCAAATCCAACAAATAACTATTATAAATCATATCAAATACATAAAATGCACTAAATGCTCTAAAATCAACATGATCTAAAACCATACGCACACAAGTCCAAAAACCCCCAAATTGCTACCAAAGCTAGGGTTTTGAGTCTACAATAAATTCCAATTAAAATCATTCAATTTGGACATGTGTGAAATTAATTATGGATTTTACAATCCACCCGGTCAAAACAGAATAAAACAGAGCATCCCTATGAGCTCTGAAATGTCCGGCCTAATATGATAAGTTTAGTAGCAAAATTCGGCCAATTTCAAAACATAAGAAATCTAGAGAACTCTCTGAGGTTTCCAGATCATTAAACCATGCTCAAATCAGAGTTGTAAAACTCAAGATATGGTAAGAACAAAATGACTAAAAAACAAAGTAATTCCTACCCGAATTTGCAACCAACAAAACTTAATTCAAAACAACTCAAAACACAAGAAAACTTACCAAGTTGGCTTCAATGGATATTAAAGACCTTCTAACCTCCCAATTACTAGCTCAAACAAGATGGAAACCTCTCCAAAATTCACTCACAAACTTCCTCTCTTCTTCTTCTCAATTTTTCTCTATACCAATATACACTACACACACATATACATATTCACACAAGCCAACCAATCAAAAGACTCCACTTGGCCTCCCAAAAGTCTCCTTTCATAATTGTTTATTAAGTAATTATCAACCCAATATAATAATTGTAACGCCCGTATTTCGGAAAGTACTATTCATATTAATAATTTTCATGACATGTAGAGTAGTATTATGGATGGCATGTAAGCTTGGGTATGTACATGTGGTAGAGAAGGACTCAATTGTAAAGAAAGTGTTGGAATCATTTGTCACACTTGGAAGTTGGG
>CATIWO010397670.1:0-15322 GCA_949673435.1 Macaranga tanarius
TGAGGTCATATGATTGAGGCAATTGGAGTTTGATTGAACCGTGACTCTAGCCAAAATTGGGATCTTATAATGAATGGACATTTAGTGCACGGTAATTGTGTTCTGTGGTTCTTGTGGATCTACATAAAGCATTCATTTCTAATTGGGTAGTCGTGATATCTATGTTAGGGGTCACTCACGACTTATGGGAAATAAATGTGATACATTGGGATTTTCACATTCAGTATGAAAAGGTGTTTCTATAGTATTAAATGTTAATATTATTTCCCATTGCCTCTTAGACTTGAACCTAGTAAGTCACACACATAAAGGTTGTGCTTGGAAGACTTATATTAATTTGATTATTAATTAAAGAGTTTAATTAATTAATTAAATTAATTGAATTGGATTTGCGTGTATGCGGGGATCTAACATATCCCGAAATCTAAATTCAAAGATTGGGACTTAATAGAAATTGAATAAATATTAATTTGGACTTGATTTGATATATGATATTAAGTTCAAGGACCAAATTAATACATGCCTTTTAATGGATTTCAATATGGACCCATGAGATGGACCTAGTATAATTATGGACTTGAGCTTTGGCTTTATTTAAAGAGTTTAAATAAGCCCACATGTTCAATATGGCCCATGAGATGGACCTAGCTTATTGACATTATGGAATTATGCTTGGGCTTTATTTAAAGAGTTTAAATAAGCCTACATGTTCATGAGATGGACCTAGCTCATTAATAAATGAACTTGTGCATGGGCTTCATTTAAAAGAGTTTTAAATGAGCCCATTTGTTAGATAGGTATGGGTGGGCCTTCTCTAATTATGTAGAGAAGTCCATGAGCCCATAGCCTTAGCCCACATCCATTAAAAGTTAATGGATATTAAGGCTAAGGTTATCCAAGTTTCCAAACACCTCCCACTCACCATAAAGCCAAGCCATACATGTAGCTTGAGTGTGAGACACTCAAGCTATAACATTGCATGTGACTTGAGTGTGAGACACTCAAGTTGTAGCTAATTAAATAATGTTAGTTTTATTTAAGTTAATGGAGAGTGTAGAGACAACTCTCTCACTCCTTATGCATGTGAATTGAGTGTGAGACACTCAACACATAAACTATTATCATATTAGCTTTATTGATATAGTTAGTGGAGAGTGTAGAGACAACACTCTCACTCCTTATGCATGTGAATTGAGTGTGAGACACTCAACACATAAACTATTATCAAATTAGCTTTATTGATATAGTTAGTGGAGTTAGTAAAGAGAGCTAAGTCATAACTTCATTTGCACAAGTTAGAGAGCATTTTTTTGATATCAAGCAAAAGGAGAGAAAAGGATTGAGAGAGTCTTCTTCTTTCTTCTTCTTCTTCAAGTGTAGAGAAATCAAAAATACACAAGTGTTGTGTGCTTTCTAAAAGGTCCATCATCCATTGAAGGCTTTGTCCCATACATCCTTGCTTGGTGAAGCTCTTGCAAGCACCTTGGGTCTATAAGAGGGTGGCTTGAGCTTCTCCATCCTTGGGAGTCTTCCTTGCCAACCCGTGTGTATCAAGCTAGAGGCTTAACATTTTGGAAGCATAGAGCTTGTAGATCAACACCAACCAAAGCTTGCCAAGTGTGCTACCAACTAGGGAGTTATGTAAGTGTTACTAAATCCCTTAGTTGCTAGGTCTTGTTTTTAGAAGCATGACTTGGTTGATTTGTTGATGCCATGTTGTCCTTGATGCATGTTTAGCTATGTAAGAGAGCATGTGATAAAATCTATAGGCTTGGAAGTGTATTATGTTTAATGCAAATGTTGCATGTAATAAAAAATTTTTAAATTCTGCATTTTCATTGTTCCATTATCACACTTTCCTTCAAATTTATATATAACACACGACCATGTTCTAACTTAAAATAAACCGTGTCCTCACACATGGCTCGGGACATGACCGTATCTCACCTGTGTCTCAACACATGGTCTGGGACACGTCCGTGTCTCAGCCTATTTTTAGAATCTACTAAAACATTCAAATACAATCCAAAAGCATTTACAATCCCAATACCATACCAGCAATACGTACTACTTTAAAACTTAAACTCGGTGTCTCAATTACACCATAATACATCATTTCAAGCAGTTCACATTTACAATCCACATTCAACAACATATACAATCATAATGCAATGGATGTATGTTTATGCTTGTTAGTTATCCGGCCGGAGATCTCAAAACACGTCACACACATTTCACTCAAAGCTCACTTTTCCTTTTTCATATATTTTATATACAAGTGGCTATTCCTAAGACTCTCTGCCCATCTCAGTCTCATATCTCACACGTATATATATATAATCACATGAATGGCCACACCTGAGACTCTCTGCCCAGCTCAGTCTCAGGCTGTGGAGCTCAATCTCCACACACACATGTTTTCCTCACATAACTCACAATATGCATATGTCAATTTATACCTCACAATCAATATACTTATTTCATTTTACCATCACAATTCAATCATCATTTCATTCCCATCAGCATGGTAAAATCACATCTCTCACTACATTATGTGGCTTGCACAACTTAGGTGCCATCATACATAGTTCACCATAAATATTTTATATTTATATAACTCATTCTTGCCATTATGAATGGCATTCACAACCAAACATAATTAAACAATTATAGTTACAAGAGAATTAATATAAGTAAGTATTGTATTAACAATTACTTACCAAAAGCTTTAATTCCTTCATAAGAAAAGCTCCCCCTTAATGAGTAGGGTCTTCTCCACCTCTTCCGCTTCCTACACCCAATTATATACTAATTTAAAACTCAAGCATAGCAATTCACTTTAAATATCATAAAGTGCAACTAAATGCTCCTAAGTCAAAATAACCTAAAGATACACAAACTAATCCAAAAATCTCTAAATTTATACTGAAGCTAGGGTTTTGACTTTACTTCAAATTTCAATTAGAATCACTCAATTTGGAAAAGTGTGGAATTAATTATGGATTTTAAAATCCATTCAGCCAAAATAGAGCATCAAGGTGAGCAATATAAAGTTTGGCCTTATTTGACCCATTTATCAACGAATTCAGTCAAAACTCAAAACATAAAACTTGTAAAGGGCTCTCTAAAGTTTCTAGGGAGTCCAACCAAGCTCAAATTAGAGTTCTATAACTCAAGATATGGCCAAAATACAAAGGTTACAATTTCAAAAAAATAGAGTACAAAATTTTACTACCCAAAACCCTATTACAACTCAACCAAAAATACAATTAACTTACCAAGAGATGTTTTTGAACTATGGAGCTTGATATCTATAGTATAAACTCCTAATTCCTCAGCCAAATCCACTCTTTCTCTCTACCAAATCCCTAGTTCCCTTAAAAGAAAAGATTTAGTGCAACTAGTTAATTCCTTAAAAAGCTCTTCACAAGGATATGCATGGCCACGTAGAAGGAGAAGAAGATATAGCCAAAGTTTGTGATATTTATTGCCAAATATCCATCTAAATTCTTAATAAAATTATACTCTTCCCAATTAGTCCTTAAACTTATAATTGTTTCAATCAAGTCCCTACTATCCTTATAATCTAGTCCTTTTCTATAATTTTAACACCATCTTACTTAATTAAAAGCAACTATCTAATATGCATAAAAAGTAATGTACACATCACACACACATGTGATAAAGGAGCGGGTGTTACATTTCTCCCCCCTTAATAAAATTTCATCCTCAAAATTAACTACTTACCATCTTTTAGGAACAAGTGCGGATATTTCTATTTCATCTGTTCTTCTACTTCCCGTGTGGCTTCTCTCGGTGAATTGTGACTCCACTTTACCTTTACTATCAGAATCTCCTTCATTCTCAATTTTTTCACCTTCTGATTAAGTATCTCTACAGGTTTTCCACATAGGTTAACTTCTCAGAAATTTCAATCTTAGGCTCTTGTATGATGTGGCTCAGATCTGATCAATATCGCCGTAGCATCGATACATGAAACACATCGTGAATGGATGACAATTCTCTTAGAAGGTCCAATCTATATGCTAGTGGTCCAATCCTCTCAAGGATTTCATACGACCCAACATATCTTGGACTTAGTTTCCTATGCTTGCCAAACCGCAAAATTCCCTTCCATTGTGACACTTTTAAGAAAACTTTCTCTCCCACATTGTATTCCATTTCCCGATGATGTTGATCTGTATAACTCTTCTGACGATCTTGGGCCGCTTTCAAACATTTCTTGACCACTTGAACTTTTTCCATAGTTTCTTATATCAAGTCCGGTCTTTCAATTTGTCTTAAACCTTCAACATTCCAACAACTCGGACTTCGACATTTCCTTCCATAAAGGGCTTTATATGATGCCAATCCAATGCTAGAATGAAAACTGTTGTTATAGGCGAATTCTAGCAATGGCAAATGATCATCCCAATTGCCTTTGAACTCTATAGCATAAGCTCTCATCATATCTTCCAATGTTTGAATCCTCCTCTCTGATTGCCCATTCGTTTGAGGATGAAAAGCAGTACTAAAATGCAATTTAGTACCCAATTCTCCTTCTAGGCTTCCCCAAAAATGTGATGTGAACCGTGGATCCCTATTGGACACAATTAACATTGGAACTCTATACAATCTCATAATCTCAGAAACATATAAGGATGTTAACTTATTTAAAGAATTCGTCTGCTGTATTGGCAAAAAGTGTGTGGATTTGGTGAGTTGATCAACTATCACCCACACCGCATCATGTTTCTGAAAGGTTCAAGGCAATCCAATAAAGTCCATTGTTATCTTCTCCCATTTCCATTCTGATATCTTTAATGATTGCAATTTCTCTACAGGTGCTTGATGTTGAGCTTTTACTTATTGACACGTCAAGCATCTTGCCACATATTTCGCTACATCTTTCTTCATTATTGGCCACCAATAAAAAGGCTTTAAATCCCGGTACATCTTTGTACTTCCGGGATGTATTGCATACGGAGCAGTATGTGCTTCCTCCATAATTTGCTTTCTAAATTCTCTAAAATTTAGAACACATACACGATTCCCAATCACCAATATACCATATTCTCTAATTGCAAACTGTGTGTTGACTCCCATTTGTACTTTTTCTTTCATTTTCTTCAAGTATGCATCATCTATTTGAGCTTCTATAATCTGATCCTCTAAAGATGGTTTAACTTGCAATGCTACTAGCAAGTGGTCTTCCTCAACATCAAGATTAATATTCAGTGCTCGCAATGCTATAAGATTGTCCTTTGCATAGCAATTGATTTCTGCTGAACTCTCCACTGTTTTACGACTTAAAGCATCGGGTACTACGTTCGCTTTTCCTGAATGGTACTCAATAGTGTAGTCTTAATCTTTTAATAACTCCATCCATCTTTATTGCCTTAAGTTCAATTCTTTATGTGTAGAGATATATTTCAAACTCCTATGGTCGGTGAAAATGGAAAATGTCTCCCCGTATAAATAATGTCTCCAAATCTTCAATGCATAAACAATGGCTGCTAGCTCTAAATCATGAGTAGGGTAATTAGCCTCATGAGTTCACAATTGCCTTGAAGCATATACGATCACCTTCCCATTTTGCATAAGAATGCACCTTAATCCTTATCTAGAAACATTGGTATATACAATAAATCCTCCATCTCCTATTGGCAATGCTAGTATTGGAGTAGTGGTAATAGCTTCCTTTAACTTCTCAAAACTCCTTTGACATGTTTCGGTCCACCAAAATTGCACATTCTTCTTCAATAAATTCGCTAAAGGCCTTGCAACAATAGAAAAGTCTTGCACAAATCTTTTATAATATCCAGCCAATCCCAAAAAATTATGAATTTCCATCACATTTCTAGGTGCATCCCACTCCATAATTGCTTTGATCTTTGATGGGTCAGGTTTCACTCACTCCTTAAAGACAATATACCTAAGAAATGCAATTTCTTCCATCCAAAACACACATTTGCTGAATTTGGCATGTAACTATTGCTCCCTCAAAATCTGTAAAGCAGTTTGAAGATGTCGTTCATGCACCTCTTTGCTTGAAGAATAGGTGAGAATGTCATCGATGAAGATAATCATAAACTGATCTAAATACTGCTGAAATAACTTGTTCATCAATGACATGAATGTAGCTGGTGCATTCGTTAAACCAAAAGGCATCACCAAAAACTCATAATGCCTATATCTAGTTCGAAATGTGGTCTTGGGAATTGAAGTTTTGGCCACCCGGAGTTGCTAATATCCTGATCTCAAATCTATCTTTGAAAATACCGTAGCATTATTCAATTGATCAAATAGATCATCAATTCTCGACAATGGATACTTATTCTTTACCGTGATTCTGTTTAACTACCGGTAGTTAATACACAATCGCATACTTCCATCCTTCTTCTTAACAAACAAAACTGGAGCTCCCCAAGGTGATATGCTCAGTTTGATAAACTCCTTCTCTAATAACTCTTCTAGTTGTTTCTTTAAATCTTTTAACTCTATTGGTGCCATTCTATATAGAGCAATTGATATCGGTTCCGCTCTCAGAACAGTCTTAATCTCAAAATCAACTTCCCTGTATAGAGGTAATCTCAGCAATTCATCTAAAACACATTAGGATAATCTCTAATGAATAGTACCTCTTTTGCTCCTGGACTAACTTTGGTGGTGTCAACAATATTAGCCAAATATGCCTCACACCCATTTATAATCAATTGAAATGCTATCATCGCTGAAATTAAATAAGAAGGCACAACCTTTCTCTCTCCCACTAATACTATCTTTTTCCTCACTACATCTATTACCACCTCCTTAGTATAAAAATTCACAATGGCATGGTGTTTAACTAACAAATCCATGCCCAAAATGACATAAAATTCATCTAGTTTAATAATCACTAAGTTTGCATATAAAATCTCTCCATCTACCAATATTGGATATGCCCTTAATATAGAATTTACTACTACAATGCCCCCAGCAGGTATAGAAATATATAAACTCTGTTCTAAGGGTTTAATCTTTCCATTCACCCTTAATGAAAACTCATGCGACACAAATGAGCAAGTAGATCTTGAATCTATTAAAACAAATGCATCATGGTCAAAGATAAAGAATATACTAGTGACCATATCTAGAGCACCAGGAGCTTCTTACCTAGTGATAGCATAGACCCATGCTTGGATTTGAGATGGACCAACAGATCCTGTTTGGCTCGAAGTGCCAGCTCCACCTCCTCTACCACCTCGGCCTCTTCCTCGACCAGTAGTAGATATATTCTCTCCGGCACTGCTTTAAACTTTCATTTGATATCCTTCTCCACTTCTTTTTGCTGGACAATCTCTAATAAAATAGCCATACTGACTACAATTGAAGCATGCACCTGGTCTAGCATTCCAACACTCTTCCGAGTGAAATCTACCACATCTGTTGCATACTGGAGTTGATGCGCAACTCATTGATTTACCTTGTCCCCTTCGGCCATCAAATCTTCCAAAATCTCGACCAAAAGATCCTCCCCTTGATTAGATGGATTGACTCATGCTTCTTCCTCTGAAGTTGCCCTTTTGAAAACTAGGGCCTCAAAAAGATGAACTTCCACCAGCTCTAGTTGGAGCCAAAAATGAGCCACTGGTCCTCTTTTTCTTAGCTTCAACCTCATTCCTTTCAATAATCATCTCTTTAGCTCTCAAGGTAGTCTCTAACACCTCCCTATAAGTAAGAGGTTTAATTTCCATTTTCTCCTGGATGTCTAAGTTCAATCCCTGCTCAAACTTATTTCTCTTCAATTCATCAGTGGCGACTTCTTCCGGAGCATACTTTGACAACCTCACAAACTGTACTTTATAGTCAGCCATCGATAGGTTATTTTATTACAATTCAAGAAACTCTATCTCCTTTCTATCCCGGTATACTGCCAGTGTGTATTTCTCAGCAAATTCTTTCAAGAAATTTTCCCAAGTCAAGGTCATGGGTATATTCTTACTATCCGGTACCATTTCCCACCAATCGACAGCATCTTACTCGAACAAAGAAATGACGTAGCTCACCTTCTTCTCGATGGTGCACTCAAACCTATTAAGAATTCTTTCAGTGTTTTGTAGTCATTCTTCAGCAAATGCAGGGTCAGTGGTACACATAAAGGCTTTAGCACCTTGCTTCCTGATCCTCTCATAGGTCTCATTCACTATATTCCATACTGGTGGTTGACCTATATTCCTCATCATCTGAACAAAATCCTACATAAAAAGATATGCAGCAGGAGGAGGGATTTGAGGTTGAGGTTGAGCTTGTTTAGGGCCATGAACTGACTCTGACGACTCTTCAGGGGCAACTCGAAGTGCTTAATATTCATCCATCCCGAGATATGTAACGCACATTAACTATATAATTTCTAAAACTTATGCATGAGATATTACGAATGTACTCAAGTATCATATCCCAAAGGAATCTAATTCCTGCTCTGATACCACTTAATATCGCCCCCTCCAGTGCCACATACACATGTTCCCAAAATAATTTACAATAAACCATAAATGAGAAAATTTTTCTTTTTGACAAATAAATTATATAAAAGTATAAGTTTGTACAATATACATAACTTTACAAATGTATTTAAATACAAGATAATAAAATTTCTAAAATCCCAAATGCCAAAATGGAGATGCTTATGAGGATGAAGATGTCAACACCAAGCACGTTGTCATCCTACCTGAGTTCACTTAAAGAACACACTCTAAGCTCGTTACCAAAGCAAACCCCCCTTAAGCTAGATTATCTACCTGAAAACCACAATTGTAAAGGAATGAGCTTGTGACTCAATAAACAATTAGTAATACATGCAACAAATAAAACTTCTCAACAACTAATTAATCCAATTTAAAGAAAAATACTAAAAATTGGGCTACACAGTCTGGAATACGGCCATGTTCCAACCCGTGTTCACCTCGGTTCCAAACACACTCTCACACACGGCTATGAACATGCCCGTGTTCTTACCCGTGTATGTCTTGGTCTAAAATGTACAAGTTAATAAATTGATACATGGCCATGTACATGCCCGTATACTAGACCATATAGCTCTCGGTCCAAAAATCATATACTATTAAAATTAGAAACGGTCACAAACACGCCCGTGTTGCTCTCGATCAAAAATACACATTTCTATAATTTCATACACGGCCATATACAAGCTTGTGTACTGAGCCGTGTTGCTCTCGGTCCAAAATGCTCAAATTCATAATTTAGTACACAGCCTTGAACACATCGGTGTAGCTCTTGAGTTAAAATTCACATATAACACACGACCATGTTCTGACTTAAGATAAACTGTGTCCTCACACATGGCTAGGGACATCCCCGTGTCTCAACATATGGTCTGGGACACGCACATGCCACAACCTATTTTTAGAATCTACTAAAACCTTTAAATACAATCCAAAAGTATTTACAATCCTAATACCATACCAGCAATACTTACTACTTTAAAACTCAAACTTGGTTTCTCAATTACACCATAACACATCATTTCAAGCAGTTCGCATTTATAATCCACATTCAACAATATATACAATCACAATGCAATGGATGTATGTTTATGCTTGTTAGTTATCCGGCTGAAGATCTCAACACACATCACACACATTTCATTCAAAGCTCACTTTTCCTTTTTCATATATTTCATATACAAATGGCCATTCTTGAGACTCTCTGCCCAGCTCAATCTCAGGCCGTGGAGCTCAATCTCCATACACACACATTTTTATCATATACCTCACAATATGCATATGTTAATTTATACCTCATAATCAATATACTTATTTCATTTTACCATCACAATTCAATCATCATTTCCTTTCCATCAACATGGTAAAATCACATCTCTCACCACATCATGTGGCTTACACAACTTAGGTGCCATGATACATAGTTCACCATAAATATTTTATATTTATATAACTCATTCTTGCCATAATGAATGTCATTCACAATCAAACATAATTAAACAATCATAGTTATAAGAGAATTAATATAAGTATGCATTGTATTAACAATTATTTACCAAAAGCTTCAATTCCTTCACAAGCAAAGCTCCCCCTTAATAAGTAGGGTCTTCTCCACCTCTTCCACTTCCTATACCCAATTATATACCAATTTAACACTCAAGCATAGCAATTCACTTTAAATATTATAAATTGTAACTAAATGCTCCTAACTCAAAATAACCTAAAGATACACACACAAATCCAAAAACCCCTAAATTCATACTGAAGCTAGGGTTTTGAGGTTACTTCAAATTCCAATTAGAATCACTCAATTTAGATAAGTGTGGAATTAATTATGGATTTTAGAATCCATTCAGCCAAAATAGAGCATCAAGGTGAGCAATATAATGTCTGGCCCTATTTGACCTACTTATTAATGAATTCAGTCAAAACTCAAAACATAAAACTTATAAAGGACTCTTTGAAGTTTTCAAAGAGTCTAACCAAGCTCAAATCAAAGCTCTATAACTCAAGATATAGCCAAAATACAGAGGTTAAAATTTCAGTAAAAATAGGGTATAAAATTTTACTACATAAAACCCTATTACAACTCAACCAAAAACACAATTAACTTACTAAGAGATGTTCTTGAACTATAGAGGTTGATATCTATAGTATAAACTCCCAATTCTTCAGCCAAATCCACTTTCTCTCTACCAAATCCTTAGTTCCCTAGAACGAAAAGATTTAGTGCAACTAGCTAATTCCTTAAGAAGCTCTTCACATGGATATGCATGGCCACGTAGAAGGAGAAGAAGATATAGCCAAAGTTTATGATATTTATTGCCAAATATCCATCAAAATCTTTAATGAAATGCTACTCTTCATAATTAGTCCTTAAACTTATAATTATTTCAATCAAGTCCCTACTATCCTTACAATCTAGTCCTTTTCTACAATTTTTACACTATCTTACTTAATTAAAAGAAACTATCTAATATGCATAAAAGGTAATGTACACATCACACACACGTGTGCTAAAGGAGCGGATGTTACATTTCTCCCCCTTTAATAAAATTTCATCCTCGAAATTAACTACTTACCATCTTTCGAGAACAAGTGCGGATATTTTTGTTTCATCTGTTCTTCCACTTCCCATGTGGCTTCTCTCAGTGAATGGTGACTCCACTTTACCTTTACTATCGAAATCTCCTTCGTTCTCAATTATTTCACCTTTCGATTAAGTATCTCTATAGGTTTTTCCACATAGGTTAACTTCTTAGAAATTTCAATCTCAGGCTCTTGTATGATGTGGCTCAGATCTGATCGATATCGCCATAGTATCGATACATGAAACACATCGTGAATGGATGATAATTCTCTTGGAAGGGCCAATCTATATACTAGTGGTCCAATCCTCTCAAGGATTTCATACGGCCCAACTTATCTTGGACTCAGTTTCCCATGCTTGCTAAATTGTAAAATTCCCTTCCATGGCAACACTTTCAAGAAAACTTTCTCTCCCATATTGTATTCCATTTCCCGATGATGTTGATCTACATAACGCTTCTGACGATCTTGGGCTGCTTTTAAATATTTCTTGACCACTTGAACTTTTTCCACAGTTTCTTGTATCAAGTCCAGTCCTTCAATTTGTCTTAAACCTTCAACATCCCAACAACTCGGACTTCGACATTTCCTTCTTTCATATGATGCCATTCCAATGCTATAATGAAAACTGTTGTTATAGGCGAATTCTAGCAATGCAAATGATCATCCCAATTGACTTTGAACTCCATAGCATAAGCTCTCATCATATCTTCCAGTATCTGAGTCGTCCTCTCTGATTGCCCATCCGTTTAAGGATGAAAAGCAGTACTAAAATGAAATTTAGTAGCCAATTCTCCTTGTAGGCTTCCCTAAAAATGTGATGTGAACCGTGAATCCCTATCGGACACAATTGACATTGGAACTCCATGCAATCTCATAATTTCAGAAATATATAAGGATGCTAACTTATCTAAAGAATTTGTCTGCTGTATTAGTAAAAAGTGTGCAGATTTGGTGAGTTGATCAATTATCACCCACACGGCATCATGTTTCCGAAAAGTTCTAGGCAATCCAATCACAAAGTCCATTGTTATCTTCTCCCATTTCCATTCCAGTATCTTCAATGATTGCAATTTCCCTACAGGTGCTTGATGTTCAGCTTTTACTTATTGACACATCAAGCATCTTGCCACATATTCCGCCGCATCTATCTTAATTGTTGGCCACTAATAGAAAGGCTTTAAATCCCGGTACATCTTTGTACTTCCAGAATGCATTGCATACGGAGCAGTATATGCTTTCTCCATAATTCGCTTTCTAAATTCTCCAAAATCCAAAACATATACATGATTCCCAATCACCAACGTACCATCTTCTCTAATTACAAACTGTGTGTTGACTCCTATTTCTACTTTTTCTTTCATTCTCTTCAAGTATGCATCATCTATTTGAGCTTCTCTAATTTGATCCGCCAAGGATGGTTTAACTTGCAATGCTGCTAGCAAGTGGTCTTCCTCAACATCAAGATTAATATTCAGTGCTCGCAATGCTACAAGATTCTCCTTTGCATAGCAATTGATTTCCGCCAAACTCTCCACTATTTTACGACTTAAAGCATCAGTTACAACGTTCACTTTTCCCGAATGGTACTTAATAGTGCAGTCATAATCTTTCAATAACTCCATCCATCTTCGTTGCCTCAAGTTCAATTCTTTCTCTGTAGAGATATATTTCAAACTCTTGTGGTCAGTGAAAATGGAAAATGTCTCCCTGTATAAATAATGTCTCTAAATCTTCAATGCATGGACAATGGCGGCTAGCTCCAAATCATGAGTAGGGTAATTAGCTTTATGAGTTCGCAATTGCCTTGAAGCATATGTGATCACCTTCCTATTTTGTATAAGAACGCACCCTAATCCCTGTCCAAAAGCATCGGTAAATACAACAAATTCTCCATCTCCAGTTGGCAATGCTAGTACTGTAGTAGTGGTAAAAGCTTCCTTTAACTTCTTAAAACTCCTTTGACATGTTTCGGTCCACCAAAATTGCACATTCTTCTTCAATAAATTCATTAAAGGCCTTACAATAATAGAAAAGTCTTGCACAAATCTTCTATAATATCCGACAAATCCCAGAAAACTCTGAATTTTTGCCACGTTTCTAGGTGCTTCCCACTCCATAATTATTTTGATCTTTGATGGGTCGGGTTTCACTCCCTCCTTCGAGACAATATGCCCAAGAAATACAATTTCTTCAATCCAAAACTCACATTTACTGAATTTGGCATATAATTATTGCTCTCTCAAAATTTGTAAAGCGGTTTGAAGATGTCGTTCATGCACCTATTTGCTTGAAGAATAGATGAGAATGTCATCGATGAAGACAATCACAAACTGATCTAAATATTACTAAAATGTCTTGTTCATCAATGACATGAATATAGCCAGTGCATTTAGCAAACCAAAAGGCATTACCAAAAACTCATAATGTCCGTGTCTAGTTCAAAATGCAATCTTGGGAATTGAAGTTTTGGCCACCTGTAGTTGCCAATATCTTGATTTCAAATCTATCTTTGAAAATACCATAGCATCATTCAATTGAACGAATAGATAGTCAGTTCTTGGAAATGGATACTTATTCTTTACAGTGATTCTGTTTAACTACCTATAGTCAATACACAATCGCATACTCCCATCATTTTTCTTAATAAATAAAATCGGAGCTCCCCAAGGTGATATGCTCGGTCTGATAAATCCCTTCTCTAACAACACTTCTAATTATTTCTTCAACTCTTTTAACTCTATTGGTGCCATTCTATACGGAGCAATTGATATCGGTGCCGCTCCTGGAACAGTCTCAATCTCAAAATCAACTTCCCTGTATAGAGGTAATCCTGACAATTCATCTAAAAACACATCAGGATAATCTCTAATGACCAGTACCTCTTTTACTCCTGGACTAACTTTGGTGGTGTCAACAATATTAGCTAAATACGCCTCACACCCATCTCTAATCAATTGAAATGCTGCCACCGTTGAAATTAAATAAGAAGGCACAATCTTTCTCTCTCCCACCAATACTATCTTTTCCCCCACTAGATCTATTACTACCTCCTTATTTTAACAATCCATAATGGCATGGTGTTTAACTAACCAATCCATGCCCAAAATGACATCAAATTTATCTAGTTTAATAATCACCAAGTCTGCATATAAAATCTCTCCATGTACTAATATTGGACATGCCCTTAATATAGAATTCACTACTATAATACCCCCAGTAGGCATAGAAACATATAAGCTCTGTTCTAAGGGTTCAATCTTTTCATTCACCCTCAATGCAAACTTATGTGATACAAATGAGCAAGTAGATCCTAAATCTATTAAAACAAATGCATCATGGTCAAAAATAGAGAATATACCAGTGACCACATCTAGAGTTCCAGGAGCTTCTTGCCTAGTGATAGCAAAAACCCGTGCTTGACTTTGAGATGGACCAACAGATCCTGCTTGGCTCGAAGTGCCAGCTCCACCTCCTCTACCACCTCAGCCTCTTCCTCGACCAGTAATAGATATATTCTCTTCGGCACTACTTTGAACTATCATTTGAGATCCTTCTCCACTTCTTTTTGTTAGACAATCTCTAATAAAATAGCCATACTGACCACAATTGAAGCATGCACCCGGTCTAGCATTCTAACACTCTCCCGAGTGAAATCTCCCACATCTGTTGCATACTGGAGTTGATGTGCTACTCATTGATTTACCTTGTCCCCTTCAGTAATCAAATCTTCCAAAACCTCGACCAAAAGATCCTCCTCTTGATTGGTTGGATCAACTCATGCTTCTTCCTCTGAAGTTTTCCCTTTGAAAACTAGGGCCTCGGAAAGATGCACTTCCACTAGCTTTAGTTGGAGCCGAAAATGAGACAGTGGTCCTCTTTTTCTTGGCTTCAACCTCATTCCTTTTAATAATTATCTCTTTAGCTCTCAAGGCAGTCTCCAACGCCTCTCTATAAGTAGGAGGTTTAATTTCCATTTTCTTCCGGATGTCTAAGTTCAATCCTCACTCAAACTTATTGAAGGTAAGTGTGTGTAGAGGAACAATGAAAATGCAGAATTTAAAAATTTTTATTACATGCAACATTTGCATCAAACACAAAACACTTTCATGCCCATAGATCATATCACATGCACTCTTACATAGCTAAACATGCATAATGAACAATATACTATCAACATGTTAACCAAGTCATGCTTTCAAAAATAAGACCTAGCAACTAAGAGATAT
>CATIWO010397734.1:0-11222 GCA_949673435.1 Macaranga tanarius
CTAAATTCAAAGATTGGGACTTAATAGTAATTAAATAAATATTAATTTGGACTTGATTTAATATGTGATATTAAGTTCAAGGACTAGATTAATATTTGCCTCCTAATGGATTTCTATATGGGCCATAAGATGGACCTAGTATGTTAATAATGATGGACTTATGCATGAGCTTTATTTAAAGAGTTTAAATTAGCCTATGAATTAAATAATGGTATGGAGTGGGCCTTCTCTAAGTGCAAAAAAGCCCATATGCCCATAACCTTAGCCCATATACATTAAGTATTAATGATATCAAGGCTAAGGTTATCCATGTAACCAATCACCACCCACTCACTTATAAAGCCAAGTCATGCATATAGATAGAGTATGAAATACTCAATCTATCAAATGCATATAGCTTGAGTCTGAGACACTCAAGTTATAGCATTGCATGTGACTTGAGTATTGAGTGTGAGATACTCAAGTTGTTATTATTATTATAATATTGGTTTTGTTTAAGTTAGTGGAGTATGTAGAGACATCACTCTAACTCCTAATGCATATGACTTGAGTGTTAGACACTCAAGTCATAAATACTATCATATTATTTTTATATTGATAGTTAGTGGAGTTGGTAGAGACAATCAAGACATAACTCCATTTTGTAAATTAGATAGCATTTTTAATATTCTAACAAAAGTGAGAAAAGGATTGAGAGAGTCTTCTTTCTTCTTCTTATTCTTCAAGTATAGAGAATTCAAACATACACAAGTATTGTGTGCTTTCTACTAAAAGTCTATCATCCATTAAAGGTTGCTTCCTAGTTACATACATCTAAATATTTGAGGGGTTTTTGTAAGCACCTTGGGTCAAATAGGAGAGGCTTGTCCATAGAGCTTCAC
This sequence comes from Macaranga tanarius, assembly GCA_949673435.1. Lineage (NCBI taxonomy): Eukaryota > Viridiplantae > Streptophyta > Magnoliopsida > Malpighiales > Euphorbiaceae > Macaranga > Macaranga tanarius. Next base: position 882 of record CATIWO010397734.1, read on the forward strand.
CATGCATCCATTGGAGGTCTTCATTGTGCAATCCGTGTGTATCAAGCTAGAAGCTTCACATTTGGGGAGCTTGGAGCTTGTAGATCAACATCAACCAACTTGGAGTTTTGTAAGTATTACCAAACCTTTAGTTGCTAGGTCTTGTATTATGAATACATGACTTAGTTGATTGTTGATGTATTATGTTGTTCTTGATGCATATTTAGTTATGTACTTGCCATGTAATATGATCTATGGGCATGAATGTGTTTGATATTTTATGCAAATATTGCATGAAATTAAAATTTTTAAATTTTGTATTTTTGATTGTTACATTTTACACATTCCTTCAAGAACTAGAGAAGGCAGAATAAGTGCTCATGGTAGACCTAGAGGTAGAGGACGTGATGTTCAAGCAGGTAGAATGAGTCTAGTAGAGCGAGCAGAGAATGTAGGTAGGAATCAATGTCCACCGTGAGAATTATCTCCATCAATGGCCTCGGTTAGAAATGAGGGAGATGAGACATGAGGAGTTGGTGCAGGGAGTGAACAAGATAGTTCACTATCTAGCACTCCAATATTGAATTTTAATGTACCAAGAAGAGCACGTAACGGTCAATAACTGCCCCCGCCAATGTAGGGGAATGTTGCTAATTTTTCAGTACTGCTAATAATGCATATAGATGCTACAGAACTGGCATGCACTATAGTAACTATGATGGCCGAGATCGAGAAGGATAAGAAAAAGTATAAGAGACCTGGAGATATGATCGAACATGCAAAAAAATGCAAAGCTGGTGATTTCTATGGTACTTTAGACCCGGTACAGGCTGATAAGTGGATTAAAACCATAGAAAAAGCCTTTACAATATTACAACTCAGTGACGAGGAGAAGATTAGCAATGTTTATGGTCTGATGTTTGATAAGGCCGATGATTGGCTAACTAGAATTAGAAACTTGTATGGTGAAGCTTTGACTTAACAAGTGTTTCAGGAGGAATTCTATATGGAATACTTGACTGAAAACTATCGAAAGGAGAAAGTAATTGCATTTATCAACTTGGTGCAAAGATCGATGACAGTCGGAGAATATGCTGATAAATTTGAGGATTTATATAAGTATGCAAATGATATATATCCTATAAAAGAAAAGAAGAGTGAACAATTTTGTCAAGGATTGCATATATCCTTGAGAGGAAAATTGAACCTATATGTAGGAACTACTTTTAGAGGTTGGGTTGAGAAGGCTATGGAATAGGAAAAGTTAGATAAGAAGTTAGAGGCCTCAACCCAAGCCAAAATAAATCAATCCGCTGAGCCATTGTGATAACCTTATAAATTAAATGGGAGTAGGGGATCAAGATTTTCTCTATACTCTAGAACCAATGCAAGATTTAGAGGCGGTAATAGATCCCAAAGAAGTCAAGTGTCGATAAGATAACCAATGGTGCCACCTAGACAGATGAGTGCTGGAAGTGGACAATCGGGGAGAGTTATATTACCCTAGTGTAATATATATAAGAAAAATCATGTTGGAAGATGTAGCCAAGGAGAGGTCAAGTGTTATCGATGCAATGAAATAGGTCACTATGCTAGAGATTACACAAAGGTATATTCAAAAGTGTGATCAGTGCAAGCATCCAACATTCCCCGTAATAAAATAGAGGAAAGACCATTTAATGTAGGAAGACCAGCAAATGTATGAAGGGGACAGTTAGTATGGCAGAACCATCTTAAAACTAACCATGAGAGCCAAGCACAGCAGCTAGTGGTATGCAGCAAGCCAGAATATATGCCATCATAGAACGAGAAGCTGAGGAGTCACCAAATGTGATAACGGGTAAGGCTCATATAAATGGTAAACTAGCACGCATACTAATTGACCCATGTGCTACATTTTCTTTCATATCGTCAATTTATGTGATGCATGATAAGCTTAAAGTAAGTGATTTGAATGAACCTGTTATTGTGAGCATATCTATGGGGATGAGTGTAGTTTGTAAGAATGTATATAGGAACGTCTCAGTAAAGATCAATGAGGGTAAAATGAGATGGAATTTTATACCCTTATCCATTAGTGAGTTTGATGCTATACTAGGAATGAACATGTTAAATTATTATCGAGCAAATGTGAATTGCTACATTAGGCAAGTAGAGTTTGAAAAAGAGAATGGAGAAAAGATAACATTTGTTAGAGAAAATAGAAAAACTCCTATTAAAATTATATCGACAATGATGGCTGCGAAGTACCTTAGAAAAGGATACGAAACGTATCTAGCTTCGGTTGTGGAGGAGAAGAAAGAAGATGCAAAGTTGAAAGAATTACTTATGGTGAATGAATTTGAAGATGTATTTCTAGAAGACTTACCAGGTTTGCCACCGGAGAGAAATAGAATTCAAAATTGAACTTGTACCTAGAACTGCTCCTATATCGTAAGCACCGTATATGGTGGCTCCGGTAGAGTTGAAAGAGTTAAAGGTACAATTACAATAGTTGTTGGATAAAGGGTTTATCTGACTAAGTTTCTCTCCATGGGGTGCGCTTGTATTATTCATTAGGAAGAAAGATGGATCTTTACATTTGTGTATAGATTATAGATAATTGAATAAGGTCACAATCTGAAATAAGTATCCTTTGCCTAGGATAGAAGATTTATTTGATCAATTACAAGGAGCCGCAATATTTTCAAAAATAGATTTACGATCTGGTTATCACAAACTGAGGATTAGGGAATCAGATGTATCCAAAACTACTTTTAGGATAAGGTACGGTCATTATAACTTTTTGGTTATGCCATTTGGACGTACCAGTTGGATTTATGGACTTAATAAATCGAGTGTTTAGGCCATATCTAGATAAATTTGTAATTGTATTCATTGATGATATTCTGGAGTATTTGAAGTCGAGAGAGAAATACGAAGAGCATTTGATGATAGTGTTAGAATCTTTGAGAACTAAGCAATTGTATGCAAAGTTTAGTAAATGTAAGTTTTGGTTAGATAAAGTCACATTTCTAGGGTATGTGATATCTACTGAAGGAGTGTAAGTGGACCCTAGTAAGATTACGGTGATTGTGAACTGGGAACTGCCGAAGAATGTAACAAAGGTACGAAGTTTTCTAGGACTAGCAGGGTACTATCAGAGATTTGTACAAGATTTCTCGATTATTGCATCACTATTAATGAAATTATTAAGAAAGAATGTAAAATTTAAATGGACTCCATATTGTCAACAAAGTTTTAAAATCTTAAAAGAAAAGCTAGTCACTGCACCAGTGTTGACATTACCAGTAGAAGGAGGTAATTATATGGTATATAGTGATGCTTCAAAATAAGGGCTTGGTTATGTATTGATGCAAAAAGGAAGAGTGGTTGTGTATGCATTAAGAAAATTGAGACCGTATGAGCAAAACTATCCCATACATGACTTGGAATTGGCGGCAGTGGTATTTGTATTAAAACTGTGGAGATATTACTTGTATGGAGTAACGTGTCAAATATTCATGGACTATAAGAGCTTAAAGTATAGTTTAACTCAGAAGGAGCTAAATCTGAAATAAAGGCACTGGGTGGAATTATTAAAGGACTATGATTGTACGATAGAATATCACCCAGTAAAGGTGAATGTCGTTGTGGATGGTTTAAGTCAAACGTCGAGTGGAAATTTATGTTATATCCACGCCGTCAAGCTGCAGTTGTTAATTAAATTGAGGAAGTTAGATATTGAGCTTAAAGTAGACACTTCTGATGAAGTAAGGCCAATGTTGATGGAAAGAATTCTAGCAGCACAGCGGATAGACGAAGAAACAAAAAGACTGTGTAATAATGCGAAAAGTGAAAAAGTGAAGGATTTGAGTTGTAGTGAAGAAGGAATTTTCAAGTTTGGAAATTAACTTTTTGTACTGAATGTGGATAAATTAAGGTGAGAAATAATGGAAGAGGCACACTGTTCGGCATATACTATACATCCCGGAAGTATGAAAATGTATCGAACGTTAAAAGAAAGTTATTGGTGGTAAGGAATGAAAGGTGATATTGCTGAATTCGTGTCGAAGTGTTTGACTTGTCAGCTAGTAAATGTAGAGCACAAATATCCTACTGGATACTACAATCCTTACCAATTCCAGAATTGCAATGGGAACATATCACAATAGATTTTGTGGTAGGATTGCCAAGAACCCAGCAAGAAAATGATGCAGTGTGGGTGATTATCGATCATCTAACAAAGTCAGCACATTTCTTACCTATCAAGGTCAGCTACAACTTCAATAAGCTGGCAGAGCTGTATGTAAGAGAAATTGTGAGGTTACATAGAGCACTGGTATCAATCATATCGGATCGTGACCCGAGATTCACATCGTAATTTTGGTCGAGTCTGCAAGAAGCTTTAGGTACTAAACTGAGGTTTAGTACAGCTTTCCATCCCTAAACAAATGGTTAATCTAAACACACTATAAAAATATTAAAAATATGCTAAGGGAAAGTGCGTTAGACTTCAGAGATAATTAGGATAAGCAAGTGCCAGTCATGGAATTTGCTTATAATAACAGTTACTAGAGTAGTATTGATATCGCACCTTTTGAAGCTCTATATGGAAGAAAATATAGAACACCGATTTATTAGGAGGAAGTAGGTGAAAGGAAACTATTAGGTCTAGAACTAGTGCAGATGATGACGGAGAATATTCGCACAATTCGAGCGAATTTAAAAATAGCTTAAAATAGACAAAGAAGTTATGCCAATCTTAAGCGAGATGATATCGAGTATGAAGTTGGTGAAAAAGTGTTCTTAAAGACATCACCGTGGAAGGGTGTGCTAAGATTTGGCAAACGTGGTAAATTGAGCCCGAGATTTATTGGACCATACGAGATAATCGAATGGGTTGGACCGGTAGCTTATCGATTAGCTTTACCCCCTAATTTATCTGGAATTCATGATATTTTTCATGTGTCGATGCTGAGGAGGTTTAGAAGTGATCTTTCTCATATACTTTGGGAACAATCGGTGGAATTAAAAGAGAATTTGAGCTACAAAGAAGAGCCAGTAGTAATTTTGGCAAGAGATCAAAAAGTGTTACTTAACAAAGTTGTTCCTTTAGTCAAAATATTATGGAGGAATTATTCTCGTGAAGAAGCTACATGGGAGTGAGAGGAAGATATAAGACAACAATATCCATACCTATTCTCTTCGGATGCGAGATAAAACCGATATGAACATTCTCTAAATTTCGAGTACGAAATTTCTTTTAGTGGGGGAGAATTGTCATATCCGTATCCGAAAGTTGGAGGTATTTTGTATTAATAATAAATAAATTATAATATAGTATATATATTAAAAATTAGACTAGGACCTATTTGTAACTTCAATAAGTTTAGGAGTAGGACCTAAGTGTAACAAAATAAAGTTTAGGTGTTTAACAAAAAAAAGAAAGAGGACACGTATTGGCTGAGGAAGGAGGCATGCATGGCCCCCTCCCCAGCCATACACGTAGAGAAGAGGAAGGAGTAAGGCACCAATAATGGTGCTAAGTCAAAAAAAAAAAAGTAAAGGAAAGAGGAGTAAAAGCAGGGGGAACGTTTAGGTGAGTGGATCTCATCCTGTCTTTTTATTTATTTATTTATTTATTTTCTAAATTTTTATTGTATTAAATTTTGCTTTGGTTGGAAATTTTCTTGCTGAAAAACTCATTGTTGAATGGAATTTATTCGATGTTTTTTTATTAACTTAATTAATTTTATAGTTAATAATTATCCTTTATGTCTTGATAAAATAATATACATACCAATATCTTTGCTTTGAAATTTTATTATTAAAATTTTGGTTACTAAATTATTTACCCTAACTGAATTGTAGATGGGTTAAAAATAAAAATAAAAATATAATATAATAATAATAATAATAATAATAATAATGGTGATAAAAAATAATAAATGGAGGAGAAAATTATATGTGTAAGCACAAGTACACCAAGAGTAAAGGTTGTAGTAAGACCGTGCCCAGGATACGGCTGAATTTTATGAGACGTAAAACTGTGTCCAGAACACAGCAACTCACGTGTAAAAACTATTTTTATACCTGGGGTATGATGAGAAATTGACAGAAATGTGATATATGATTATAATTACTATCTTTGGGATAGCGCTCGAGATTCATTAAAGCTTTTGGGGCGAATTCGAGTTGTAGTTACTTGTATGCATACATGGTTAGAACCTTCGATGTGCCGAATGGTACCCGACACATCGATAGCAACCTACTCTCCTAATTACTTTAAGATTGGGTACTGTGTTATGTTGAACTGTGTTGCGTTGTATTTGAGAAAAATATTCTGAAGTTGTTGAGAAAGTAGTTTCTGGATAAAATATTAAAATATGTGAAATTGTATATGAAAGTTTTACTTTCGAAAGAATGAAATGGAATTTCATATAACTTTATGAAAATCAATAATGTTGCGTTGAGAATGATATTTGAAAGTTTGAAGAAATTAGTATTTGAAAACAAACTGTGTTTGAGAACTTTTGAGAGGATTCGGGATTTTAACAAATTAACATTCAAAATTATATTTAGCATGAAATAACATTTTATTTAACTGTCAATTGTCAAGTCAAGAATCGTTTTAACGAGTTTTACTTATGATTTATTTCTAGTAATTTTTTTTATCATATCTTATTACTTCTTGAGCTAGCATTGTATTATGTCCCCTCACTAGGTATTTTCTCGTGAAAATACTCACCGCTCTATTTTTATTTTTTTTTAGTATAAAGGTAAGTGTTAGGTATTTTGTACATATTATATATAGTGATGGCTACACATTGGGTAGCAATGACGCTCAATGTTAAGGATAGCGAGATAGTAGTCCGCTATATTATCAGACACGATGTTGATGCCATACTATCATGGAGGGTATCTTTGGACCCTATAGCTATGGATTCATACGCACACCTATAGGGAGGACTTCCTGGACGGTTGTCTAACCATAGTGACTGTGGCCTACGCCACCACCCCGGGAGTTCGAGTTTCTCTAGTTTGGACTTAGGGTTGTGTGCTATCAGGGATTTTTGAGGATGGGCTTTATAATGGAAGGTAACTGCCCTTTTTTATATAGTTATAGTGGTACTCTCCAGGGTTAGTTAAGCCAGTGTGATAGGTAGTTGGGTTATATGTATTCTTGATGTATATTTTGTATATAATTTTGTATAACCCACTTTTCTTATCAGCCCACCTATGATAGAACACTATCTGGATATATATATATAAATATTAATTTGAATGTGTGTTTTATATTTTGCCATCGAGTGGATTTATGTTGGGTATTTATTCTCAATTATTACATATGTGGTTTGGTGATGTTATAATTAGTGATTGTGTATGTTCCTAGCATTAGAAGTTTGAGTGACTCTAGAATTCTCTTGAAAGTGATGCTTTTCCACATCAGTACCTTAGGGAGGACGACCGGTGGGTTGAGTCGTCTGACAAAGGTAGCGGCGGGGAGGGGTGTCACATGAACTTTCTCAATCTCTATCAATCCTATGATGAGGAAAGCTTTCTCTAACTTCTTCACCCACTCATCAATTATTCCATCATCAGTAGATCCCTCAAAATCATATGTACTTGATATGCATGCATAATCTACTATTATCCAAAGATCACAATACTACTCATGAGCAGCCATAACTTCTATAAAAGCTTGGGTCATAAGAGCTCATACCAGCATCAACCTGAAAATGAGGTATTGGTTGCGGTGGTTATGGATTAGGTAGAATTGGTGGTAGGTGAGCTGGAGGTATAGGAACAGGTTACAGAGGTGGAGCAGCTAGATACACTCTTGATGCAACATCTCCAGAGGTGGAGTCCATATGTTCCCTTCCACTGAAAGACACATCATCCATCCCTTCAGGAAGATCTGAAGGATTCTTATGAGGTTGGCCAATATCAATGATTCTAGTGATGTGGCCACGATAATTATTATGGCTTCTACTATCTCTAAGTCTTGGTGGCATTGCTCTATAAAAATATAACAGAAATAAGAACTTAGGCTTAGCAATTTTATTCTAGAGATAGAACACTAGATAAACTACTAAACCTAGGCTCTAATACCAATTTAAATTATCACACCCACTCCATTAGCTATGGAATAGGCGTGATTAGACTATAGCTGGCTATGCTAATGCTGTGAATGGAATACTGTATATACTTATATTACTAATAACTTTGGTATTTAAACTAATTAGTTATATAATTATATTAATACATGACAAAGTCTCTTTAAAACATCTTCAATTAATAAAACAAGTCCATCAACTACAAAATAAAGTACTTTTAAATATGACCAAATAAGACACTGAGATGATTAGCTTAACCTCCACTAAATATCGGAATAAGACAAGCAAAGCTAAGTCCTACAGTCTACTACTGATTCTTCAAAAGATCTGAAAAATTTTAAATAAAAAGGGGTGAGTATAAAATACTCAGTGAGTAGATAAAATAAAATAAAGTAGGAACATTAGCTATTTTCTATAATAGCTATATAAATATATAGGAGAACTGCTTTGTTAAGAATTATAAAGCTGCTGAAATAATACTTATGATTTATTAATAAGCTAACTTGCTCGTAACTGAAATACTATATCAATTTAACTATACAGTTGCTATAAAACTGAGAGAAAGCATTCATAATAATTTTAATCCATACACTCATTAAACGTATAACCAAAAGATTATATTGAATACTGACACATTGGGCGTATGATGACACTGAGCAGCCCAAGTATATATATATTGCTAGTTATATGGATGCACAGAGCTACCCTCCAAAGGCTAACCACCCAGTTGTATGCCCCTAAGGCTATATATACAACCAAACTGTAATATCTTACTCTAAAAGTTAACCGATTTATAATAATAAATAGGATTAAAAAATAAGTTTTAAGGACTTATTAGGTTATAGGGGAATCTAGGAGGTTTAAATGGTTATTTGGTTAAAAAAATAAGAGGAAAGCACTATTACATCTCCTCTTCCCCACATTTTTCTTCTTAAAAAATTCCATGGTTTCTATCAAAAAATTTTCTTTCTTTTCTTTTTCTCAAATTTTTATACATCAATTTCAAATTCCTCTAAGCTTCTTATACCAATTCAAACTTGTGTTGAATTCAAACATTTTTTAGGTAAGTAAATTCACTTGTTTTAATTCTAAACTTTTAATTTTTTGTTTGAATTGCATGTTTTGATAGTTTGTTTAAGTTAGAGGCTTTAGTTAGGCTAGAACAGACCTCTGTAAGTGTATTTCTCTTTAGGATGTTGTGTTGGTATTGAATTATGGTAAATATGTGCACAAACAAAACAAAATAAAACAGAGGTTTTGATGCTGCAATTCGTCTTCATACTGATTAGGAGACATCTCAATGCTGAGGAGGTGCCTCAGTGCGCTGAGGCGGCACCTGAGCATTGAGGAGGCGCCTTAGTGAGCTGAGGAGGTGCCTCAGTGTGCTAAGGCGGTGCCTCAGTGGCTTTCTAACTTCTCAGGACCCCGTCAAAATTTTTTTTTTTGACCATTTTTAGGACTATAAACCATACTATCTTACCAAATATCAATTAGGTTAAGTAGAATTTGGATAGAAAGCTTACAATCTTATGTTTTGCTTCTTAAATATTAGGAGTAGATTTAGTTACAGCCATAAAGCATTGGTCAAAGCCAATTAGCTAGTTCTTTGGTTCAACGAGCTCAGGTGAGTGGCTAAACATATAACTTTAATTTTTGAAAGTATATTTGTATGTACAAAAACATTAAGGTATATAAAATGTTTTTCTATTATATAATTGATGTTTCTTTACAAATAGTTTTTACCAAATATTTTACTTACTATTGATGTTTTATAAATTACTTAGCATATATAACAGAAATTGGGTACATATAGCAATGTGTTTATTATTGATATAGCTAAAGAAATTTTAAAGTAAGAATGTGTTTGTTATTATTTTTAAATACAACAATTATGTTTTAGTAGTATATTTATACCTAGTATCAGCTAAAGACTCAGCTATTATATTTTTATTAGCAGTTTGATAAATATGAATGTTTTGATGTACAAATAAATCTATGCACTCGTGATATATATACTTTAGATTACACCATGAAGACTGGTGTTTTATCTTAGCATTATATATATATATATATATCAGTAATATTGCTCAGTAACTGTCTTTGGGACAGCGCTTGGTTATGTATATAGCCTTGGGGGCGTACAATCGGGTGGTAAGCCCCTAGGAGGTAACTCTGCACATGCGTATGACCAGTAATATATATTAGATTACACCATGATGACTAGTGTTTTATCTTAGCATTATATATATATATATATATATAT
>CATIWO010398063.1:0-11778 GCA_949673435.1 Macaranga tanarius
ATACATTTATTTAACATAATGCTAATGGAGTAACATCCAAATAAATAAACACCTTTATTTAAATGAACATTTTATTGCCATTTGGGATAATATACAATGTCATAATACAAGATTGCCTCTAGGGCATACCACTATACTAACCATCCGCTCTCTCTGGATGATCAGAAAGACTCCTATAAGGTTGGCTAATATCATCAAGCTTAGCGATGTGGCTACGATTACCACGGCCTCTACCACTTCTAAGTCTTGGTGGCATGATCTATAAAACCACGATAATAAAATAATCTTAGACTTAACAGTTCTATTCTAAAGATAAACACTTATGCAAACTGCTAAATCTAGGCAAGTTGCTAAACTTAAGCTCTTTTAACCTAATTCTTTACTCTAGGCTCTTAAAACCTAGGCTCTGATACCAAAAATTGTCACACCCACTCCTCTAGTTAAAGAGCCGGACGCGACATGCTATGCTGAGTTGATGCTGATACTATAAATAGAATATTAAACCTCAAGTATCAAGATGGACTTAAAATAAAGTTTTCATTATACATACTAAGAATCTTTTTCATACAATCTCAAAGTTATCTTAATACAAGTCCATCTACTAATTAATAATTAGATCTTAATAATAATACAAAAGTCCAAAAGTCTGAGTATTTTTGTACTCACCCTCTTTTTTAAAATGTTTTCAGATCTAGTAGAGTAGTATCAATAGTAGCTAGTAGAGTAGTTTGGTGCCCATCTCGTGTCTAGTAAAGGTTGAGCCAATAATCTCAGACTTTTGGACTTTTGTATTATTAGTAAGATCTAATTATTAATTAGTAGATGGATTTGTATTATGATAAATTTGAGATTGTATAAAAAAAATTCTTAGTATATATAATGACAACTTTATTTTAAGTCCATCTTGATACTTGAGGTTTAATATTCTATTTATAGCATTAGCATCATCTCAGTATAGCATGTCGTGTCTAGCTCTTTAACTAGAGAAGCAGATGTAACACGGATAGCCTTCACTGATTGTGAAATATGGGTAAGCTGAGCTGGGTGGATAGCTACCCATGATTATGAGTGAGAGTGAGACTGAGTCGGGTGGATAGTCTCACTAAATGGCTATATAAAAGCTTGTGAATTATATAAGTGAAATGTGAGCATGAGACAAAGCCAAGCTAATAGTCTCACTAAATGGCCATGTATGTGAACTTGTAATTTCAAGTATGATAAGCCAATAAGGCTAAGTGTGAGGCAATTATATGAGAATGGATCCGACTGGATACTAAACAATGAGATTGAAATGTGAATGTGTGAATTCTTGCATTTATGTGAATCATTATGAGATACTATCTTCTATTGTTGAGATGAATGTGGATTTTAAATAAAGTATTGAGATGTGAGATTATGTAATGTGCACTCAATTGTTTATTGATTATATTTATACTTTTCTATTTATGAAATTGATGATTATAGGCTATAGATATGATAAGTGCAAGTGCACATATTCGGCTATATATATATAATCCTTTTATATGAGTTGGTTATGAATACTATATACATTATGGAAATGTGCTATCAGAATAAGGACATGGTTCGAGACACGGGCATGTCTCAGGCTGTATGATAAGAAACAGGCATGTTTAACTTAGCATTGTCAACTATGAGGAGCAATTAGCAATCTCCAATGTCTGGCGCTCTCTAGGTGAGATGGCTGTAAGTATCCACTGGCGATCACCAGTGTCTGTGCTCACCAAAAGGCACTTGGTCAGGAACACGGCCGTGTTCCAGACTGTATCTCGACTATGGATTTTATCCAGTAGACTATACAGGGAGAGACACGCTCGTGTAGTCCATATTTTAGTTGATTTAATTAATTATTGTTAATTAGTTCTTTAGAAAATCTTTGTATAATTATACTAGTAGCTACTTATTGAGTTACAAGCTCATTTCTTTACAATTATTTTCTTTCTCAGGAAGCAATAGTTGAGTCGATGTCTGCATGCAATAGAGATACTAGGTGGGCCAGTGACAAGTCTGATGTATGCATAACTAGATATTGTTATCATTTAAGCTTGATGTCTATACTCAAACTTATTAATGTGTATTAGGAGGTTCTTTTGTGAGAGAGTATACTTGTAGAATGTTATATTTGTTGATAAGGCCTTCAATGTTAATGGTGAAATATGTGATATCTTGGGGAAATTTTTTTATTGTACCACATGTTTAAATTCCTAATTGGAGCATTACATTTAGTGGTATCAGAGCAGGGATTAGATTCCCTTGGGCATGAGAATATAATGCATTCATGGTATGTTATGCATGAATCAGGTGTTGCATATAGTTGATATGGGTTGAAATGAGTCGGGATAAAAGTATGTAATATACTTCGCACTGGCCTAAATGTATCACTAGAGTTAATTTATAGACAAATACATATGCATGCATTAAATGAGCTAAAATAATTTTTCATTTACAACCCCTCCATAAATTGTATACTCTTATATATCAGAGATTTGATCAAATGATAAGAATAATGAGTCAAATGTAAGTAGATAGCATTGTTAATGAGAACTATGAAAATATAAGAAAGCAAGGTGCAAAGGTTTTCACAGGTGTTAGTGATTCCGCCATAGAAGAGGAATGGTTATAGAATATGAAAAGATTTCTAGATTGAATTGATTGTAGTGATACAAAGAGAATTAGTTATACAGTGTCATTGTTTAAGTAAGATGCTCTAAGCTGGTGGAAGATAATACTAGAAAGTGAAAATGTACCAATGATTATGATTTCAATAGACTTTTCTTTTAAAGCTATTATAGAAAGATATATTTTAGAGGCATATGTACACAAAAAAAATTCAATTCATAGATCTGAGGTAAGATGATTTATTTGTGGCTGATTATGAGGGGCAATTTGAAAAACAAATTAAAAAATTATCGAAGTATGTTCCTGAAGAGGTAACAACTAGTGAGTTAAGGCGAAGAAGACTTGAGAAAGGATTGAATTTAGAGATTAGAGAGAGAGATAATGATAATCAAACCACTAACTTACAGAGATTCAGTGGAAACTGTATTGCGCGATTAAGAATCTATAAAAGAAGAGAAAACTCCAGAAGCTAAAAAAGGAAAACTACTAGCGGACTTGCTATTTTAACTTAAATTAGTGGTAGTCCAATTTCCAAAGGTTCAAATTCTCAACAAAATGATTTTAGAAGGTGTGAAGTAAGTCAGTTTAGTTAATCAATGGGAAAAACATATAGCAGGGAATTTAGAAAACTTAATAGTTGAAAGGGCACCAATAAATTATGAGTTGTGCATCAGCTTCAATATGCAATAGTTGTGGTAGAATCCATTCAGGAAAATATTATGGTCCCAGACCTAATGTATGCTACTATTGTAGCATAACTAGATATTGTTATCATTTAAGCTTGACGTCTATACTCAAACTTATTAATGTGTATTAGGAGGTTCTTTTGTGAGAGAGTATACTTGTAGAATGTTATATTTGTGATAAGGCCTTCAATGTTAATGGTGAAATATGTGATATCTTAGGGAAAATGTTTTATTGTGCCACGTGTTTAAATTCCTAATTGGAGTATTACATTTAGTGGTATCAGAGCAGGGATTAGATTCCCTTGGACATGAGAATATAATGCATTCATGGTATGTTATGCATGAATCAGGTGTTGCATTTAGTTGATATGGGTTGAAATGAGTCGGGATAGAAGTATATAATATACTTCGCACTGGCCCAAATGTATCACTAGAGTTAATTTATAGACAAATACATATGCATGCATTAAATGAGCTAAAATAATTTTTCATTTACAACCCCTCCATAAGTTGTATACTCTTATATATCAGATATTTGATCAAATGATAAGATCAATGAGTCAAATGTAAGTAGATAACACTGTTGATGAGAACTATGAAAATATAAGAGAGCAAGGTGTAAAAGTTTTTATAGGTGTTAGTGATTCCGCCATAGAAGAGGAATAGTTATAAAATATGAAAAGAATTCTAGATTAAATTGATTATACTGATACAAAGAGAATTAGTTATGCAGTGTCATTGTTTGAGTAAGATGCCCTAAGCTGGTGGAAGATAATGCTAGAAAGTGAAAATGTACCGATGATCATGATTTGAATAGACTTTTCTTTTAAAGCTATTATAGGGAGATGTATTTTAGAGGCATATGTACACAAAAAAAGATTGAATTCTTAGATCTAAGGCAAGATGATTTATCTATGGCTGATTATAAGGCACAATTTTAAAAAAAAAAATTTAAAAATTATCGAAGTATGTTCCTGAAGAGGTAACAACTAGTGAGTTAGGGTGAAGAAGACTTTAGAAAGGATTGATTTTAGAGATTAGAGAGAGAGAGAATGATAATCAAACCACTAACTTACGGAGATTTAGTGGAAACTGTATTGTGCGATTAAGAATCTATAAAAGAAGAGAAAGCTCTAGAAGCTAAAAAAAAGAAAACTACTAGCGGACTTGCTATTTTAACTTAAATTAGTGGTAGTCCAATTTCCAAAGGTTCAAATTCTCAACAAAATATTTTTAGAAGGTGTGAAGTAAGTCAGTTTAGTCAATCAATGGGAAAAACATATAGCATGGAATTTAGAAGACTTAATAGTCGAAAAGGCACCAATAAATTATGAGTTGTGCATCAGCTTCAATATGCAATAGTTGTGGTAAAATCCATTCAGGAAAATATTATGGTCCCAGACCTAATGTATGCTACTATTGTAGTAAGCCGGGGCATTTCCTCAGAGATTGTCCACTAAAGAGAAGTGTTGGGAAATTTCAATTAACTAAACAAAGTGGTACAAGAAAGGAAATATTCCAAATCAGTAATAAACTAAGTGGAAGCTGAGAGAGTAAGGCAAAAAGAGTTGGTATTGCAACACAAATTGGACCTGATGATTAACCTCAAAAGCAAGAAGCACTTGCTACATCAAATAAAGATACAAGTACATTTTATTATATCGTTTATGATACCTTTTGATTTTGAATTTATATGAATAATTATATGAGTATGCATTACATATACATGGCACACTTGCAATACTAAGGACATGGTATATGTGTTTCAATGCCTGCTGACATGTTGTGATAATGAACTTGGTGATGAAATTTTATTTCAAAATAGTAAAACAATATGATTGATATATAGACTTCAATAGTCATTGAATTGGGAAGAAGATTATTATTATTTCAAGAATAGATTAGGTGTGAAACTACTGTATTATTGTAATTTGATATATAAAGAAGGTAAATATGGATATTTTGAGACGGACAAAGATAAAGACAGTGATTAAAAGAGAGACTATACATGCTAATTTGATTTTAGCTGTAATTGTATCACCTGTGATTGAAGATGGGTAAGAAATTTATTTAGATGATATTAAGATTCAACGAATATTAATTCAAAGGTAATGGGTGAACTTGTAATTGAAGAATTTTCTAATTTGTATCTGAAGAGAATTATTGAGATTATTCTTGTACTTAGAAGTAAATTTTGAATTTAAATTACTTCAAGGGTGGCATTTAAAATTGATTGCATTATATAGAATAATGTCAATAGAGTTAAAGAATTGTAAAAGGTCAAATTAATAGAGTGAGTCATCCACTATGTGGGTGTGTTAATTTAGCTTAACGAAGAAAGATGATGGTGTGTGGTTACATGTTGACTGTGGTTAATTAAATAATATCTCAATAAAGATTTGCTTGAGTAATTAGAAGATAATCCAATGCTCCTGAAGATAAACTTGAAATCAATCTGTTGACAACTCTAAGTGGTAGAATATTTTATTTTCGAAAAAATATTCAGAATTTGATGCGGATATTATGAAATTCTAATTAAATTGTTATATTAACTAATACACTAATTGATCATATGTCATCAGTGAACAAGATTTTCAATGGCATTTAAATCAGTTATGATTATTCTTTTAATAAAGTTAATATTCATTTATCAAATAAAGAGGAGCTTGAAAACTATTTTTGAAGAATTCTATTGATATAGTGAGAAGATTAGTCGAATAATAATTCAGTAAATGTAAATTATAGGGGAGAAAATTTGCATTACTGGGGCATAAATTTATAAAGAAGTGGATTAAAGCTTGCTAGTAAAACTTGGAAGAGTCAAATAAGGCGATTATTACTATATTTATGTTTGCATGGTTAACTAGAAATGGATGGTATGAATTCCTGATTATATCGTTGGATTAATTGGCACACTAATTGCATCTATGTCATTAATGAACAAGACTCTTATATAGTAGTTGAATCAGTTATGATTGTCTTTATTGATAATACTTTCACTTATTTATCAAGCATATAAGAATATGAAAAATATTTCTGAACAGCTTTGCAAACAATTGTATGCTAAATTCGGCAAATATGAGATTTGAATGGCCAAAATATTTTTCTTGGCACATAATTATGAAGAAAAAAAACTAAAGCTTGCCAATGAAGTTTTGAGAAGTTAAAAGAAGCATATACTACTGCTCTTATACTTACATTATCAATTAGGAATGGAGGTATTATGATTTATATTGAAGCCTCAAAACAAGAGTTGGGTTATGTGTTAATGTAAAATGGAAAATAATAGCTTATACATCTAAACAATTATAATTTCAAGAGGTAAATTATCCGACTCCTAAACTAGAGTTAGCTACTATTGTTCAAGTATTAAAGCTTTGGAAGTATTAGTTGTATGGGGAACCATTTTCAACAATCATTCAAATAAAAAGTTGAAAGTATATTTCTATCCGGAAAGAATTGAGTCAAGACCACAAGGATGTATTGGGATCTAAAACCTCCTTATTAGTTGATGAGTGTGAAATATGCATGTGTTTAGCACTTTATTTTATTGCATATTTAGTTTAGAATTGCATTGTTTAGTTAGTTTTTAGTTAATTTAGTTCGTTTTGTTATTTTACTTTAATTTAAGTGTTTTTGTGTTAAATAGGTAATTTTTGTTTAGATTGTAGTTGTAGGGTGCATTTGAGAAGAGATGAACATAGGGCTTTAAGATAAGGATAAGATTGAAGCTTAAAGTTGGAAATCATTTTCGCAGCAGTGCACATGGCCATGCGCACGCCCATGTGCCAGTATGCATGCCCATGCGCTTGCCCATACCTGAATTAAAGAGGAATCAGTCACCAGTGCACATGGCCATGCGCATGCCCATCTGTTTGCACACGCCTAAGTGCACAGCCATGCCTGATTTGGAGATTTCATAGTTATTTTGATGCATGGGCATGTTCAAATGTTGCATAACTATACATAATGATGTGGCAGCCATTTAAAAGTAGATTTTCAGCTGGAGTTTGGATAGATAGAAGTTTATCTTTTAAGCCTATGTTTAGATAGAGTTTGAAAGAGTTTAAATGACCTTTTTCACTAGGAAACTTGGTCCTTTAAATAGAACCATTTATTTTTCATTTAGGGTAAACTTCTTTTTAGTTTTTAGTTCTGGTTTTAGTCTTTCATTCTCTTTGTTCTTCAGAATATATTTTCATTTAGTTTTACTTAGTAGAGGAGATATGTGGCTTGAAGTTAGAAGAGCAAGGATTCCTGACATCATTTGAAAGGGGTTTTTCTTGTATCTCTCTTTTATTTAATAGTTATTATGTTCAGAATGGTTTTTATTTTTTGTTTGTTTTCTTTTCTCTTTAACATGAGTAGCTAAATCCTTTTTAGGGTTCTTATTCTGAATTGACCATGTGTTTATTGTGATTATTGTTAGGTTGCTAGAACTAATTCATTGGTTATTATTGTGCTTAATGTCATTTTAGGACTGATCAACCTAGAATTAAATTGACACTATAGGCTTAATCGAGAGATAGGTTCTGTAGGAAATGGCAATGACCTATTGATTTCTTAGTTAGTTGAGAGATAATTAAGTGGAACAATATTGATTAAAAGTTGTATTTAAAATTGGAATTAAAAGACATTAGGTTGGTCAGAGCTGGTTAACTTAGTGTTAATTAATCTGTAATTAATTATAGGTTTATTTGAGAGGAAAATCTATAGTTTCTAAGATCCCTTCAAAATGAATTAGAACTAGTGTAGACCTAATTGTGTAATCAATCTTTTGAAATGGTCCAATTTAGAATAAGAACCCTAGCTTTTAATATTTGTTAAATTCAAATTTTACTTTTATTTATTTGGTTTTAGTTTATAAAGAATCTCAACTCTATTTCATTATCTAAATAATCAAACATAGTTAGTATTGCAGTACTCAAAACTCCAATCTCTGTGGGACGATATCTTTATTTACTATTTGATACAATTCTATACACTTACGGATTTACACACACATCAAGTTTTTGGGGCCATTGCCGGGGATTGGCAAAGGATTGATATTGTAAGAAATTTGTGTTGCTTGATTTAGACGTTATTTTTATTTTTGTTTTTAATTGTGGTATTGCAGGAATTTATGTTGGTTGATGCACAATACACGGAGTGCAAGCAAACAAGGATATGAATTGATACCACTTGATTAGGAATTAGAAAAGACAGTTAGTGAGAAGAAAAAACAAACAGTTATATCAAAACATTCACCAAGAAAAATGGATGCAATGGACTTAGAGAATGACCCACCGAGGCATCAAGTTCTTTAAAATCCTTAGAATGGTCAGAGAACCATACGAGACTTTGTGAGCCCTAATGTGCAAGGTGATCAGACACCAATTGTGAGGCCGGCAGTAGCAGCAAACAACTTTAAAATCAAGCCGGCAATTATTTAAATGATCCAAAACTGACAATTCAATGGACTACCACATAAGGATCCATTTGGACATATGTTTAGGTCCTTGGAGTATTGTTCTACCTTTAAGATGAATGGAGTACAGCCTGATGCAATTCGGTTGATTCTCTTTCCATTTTCCCTAATGGATAGAGCAAATAGATGGTTTACAAGTTTGCCACCTAACTCCATCAACACTTGGCAAGAGCTTTACACTGCCTTTTTCAATAAATACTTACCACCTATAAAAGTATTGAGGATCAGAAATGAGATTAACTCTTTCTTTCAAAGAGATGATGAAACATTCTATGAGTGTTGGGAAAGATTCAAAGACCTTCAAAAGTAGTGTCCAGCTTAGTTGATTCCTTCATGGGATTTGGTTCAATCATTCTACGAAGGAGTCAATCATACAGTTAAAGTCAACATAGATGCAGCAGCTGGAGGTACTATCATTTCAAAGACACCAGAAGATGCCTTAGATCTCTTTGAAAAAATGGCCAATACATAAAGTTTGTGGTCTAATGAAAGGACCATTACAAAGAAAGCTGGAGCCATAGAAGTGGACAGTTTAACCATGTTGAATGCAAAGCTTGATGCTCTGACAAAAAGGATGGACAAGGTGAATGTGAATGCAGTGTCTACATTGTCTTCCTCATATGAACTATGTCAAGGAGGTCATCCTATAATTGAATGTCAAATGATGCAAGGAATGTCTACGGAGGTTGGCAACTATGTGGGCAATTTCAAAGGGCCTCAAAACCAAGTTTATGGTAACACCTACAATCCAAGTTGGAGGAATCATCTAAATTTCTCTTGGAGCAATCAAAGAAACAACTAGTGGAGACCATAAACACCACTAGGATTTGGAGGGCAGAATGCACAACAACCTCAACCTTAATTTCACTATAACAAAGGTTCATCCTCAACTTCCATAGAAAGTAAGATGGAGAAATTCATGGATCTACTGTCAGTAAAAATGAGTTAACTAGATGAATCTCAAAAGAGAATGGAGCAAATGATTTGAAATCATTCTTCTTCTATTCACAATTTAGAAGTGCAAATGGGGCAGTTAGCAAATTCTTTATCTACAAGGAATCAAGGTGCATTACCGAGCAATACGGAGAAAAATCCAAAAGAGCAAATGAAAGCTATCACCTTGAGAAGTGGTACAGGGATCCAAACCCCTAAAGCAATAATGGAGTACGAAGAAAAGAAGAAATAAAAAGAGAAAGATCCAGAAAGTGAAAGGGTTGAAACACCAGAAGAACCAAAAGTGAAGGTGGAGAATAAAGAGAAGGCAAAGTGGTTAAAGAAAAAGGAGTATGATCAGCAATTTGCAAAGTTCTTGGAAAGATTCAAGATACTCTACATTTTGTGGAATGTCTTTCTCAAATGCCTAAATATGCAAAGTTCTTGAAGGAGCTGATTTCCAATAAAAAAAAGTTGCAGGAATGTAAGACAGTTACGCTTACAAAGGAGTGCAGTGCCATCATCTTTAATAAACTTCCTTTGAAAAGGAAGCAACCAGGGAGTCTTACTATCCCATGTTCTGTAGGAAATTTATCATTTCAAAAATCATTATATGACTCAGGTGTTTCTATTAATCTTATGCCTTTGTCAATTTATAGGAAATTGAGACTTAGAGAAGCCAAACCAACCAACATCCGTTTACAACTAGCAGATAGGACAGTAAAGGAACCAGAAGGTATACTAAAAGATGTGCTTATGAGGGCTGGAAAATTCATCTTTCCAGTGAACTTGTTTTTCTAGATTTTGAAGAAGATGAAGATGTTCCATTGATCCTTGGTATGCCTTTCCTCTACACGGCTAAAGCAATCATTGATGTTTATGATGGTATGTTAACATTAAGAGTAGGTGAGGAGAGTTGTAAGTTCAACATCTATCAAGATATGAAACATCCTTTTAATAATGATTTGTGCTTTAGAGTTGATGTTATGAATGAATGTGTGAGTAAAGTCCAACGAAGGAGGTTGGTAAATTTTAATGAATTAGAGAATATTAAAAAGTGTATGCAGGTCCAACCTTCCCACGATGAAAAATACCTTAAACACCAAACCTCTTTTTCCCAAATCCAATTACCAAACATTGAACTCACACCATCAATCATAAAACCACCGAATGTTGACTTGAAACCATTACCCTAACATTTAAGGTATAATTTTCTTAGAGAGAATTACTTATATCCTGCTTACAATACAAATCAGGCATGGCCATGCCAAAATCCAGTATGGCCGTGCCAGATCCCCTTTAATCCAGGAGAAAAAAAAGTAAGGCAGGCATGCCCATGTGTGATTTTAGCATGGCCATATGACCTGCTCTTACTACGTACACGAATTTTGGACCAATTTTCAAGCAATGAGGACATTGCAAGTTTTAAGTGTGGGGGAGGAAAAATCAAAATTTTGAATGCATCTGACTAGGGAACTTTTCTTTCCCTTTTATTTTTCTATTTTGTTTTTATCTTGTGTGTTGCATTTTTTGTGTGTTGTTGCATAAATAAAAGACCTTTCATTTGAGTTTTTGAGCCTATTTGTGCTAAGTGTTAGTATCATTAGGTGTGTTCTTCTTGAGTGAGTGTGTTAAACTCCTTTTAATACTTGGTTTGGATTGTTAAGTTGGAGGAATAACTTGTGATTAAGAATTTTAAAATTTTAATGAACTTAATGCTTACTCCGTCATTGAGTGATTGAAATAGTGTGCTTGATAGTTGAGAAAAATGTTGTAGGAATTTAAATATAGTTCATATATGCATTGGCACTTTATCTAAAATAAATAAAGAAAGTAAATAAGTTCCTTAAGTGAGATAGAGCATAAAACACACTCTTGCATTACTCCAATACTCTCTAAAGGGTATGAGTATCCAAAGGACTTTGTTGAGGTATCCACATTGAGTAATATGGAAAGGTGGGGGATACTACAACAGAGAAATTATAAGGAATAAATTGTTATGCCTTTTAAGTGCTATTAATGAAAGAACTATTTGAATGTTAATGTTTCATGCCT
>CATIWO010398149.1:0-10930 GCA_949673435.1 Macaranga tanarius
ATAAAATTTACAAGGAAAACTAGTACTATTTATTAGATATAATATATTTAATATAATGTAACATTAATATATATAGTTATAATTATTTTGTTAAATATTAATTTTAAATATATAAGTAAAAAATTAAATTATATAATTTTACGTAAAATTACGTAGTTTTTTGATAAAATTACGTAGTTTTATATTACAATTTTAGAGTATATATGACAAGCTAAATAATTTGGACCAAATTGAACCGAAATTTTTAATTCGGAGAAGAACCGATCTCCGAACCGAACTGAACCGAAATTTTTAATCTCCGAACTGTCCCGAACCGAAAATTTCGAGCAATTCCGGAGATTAAATTTTTAAATCTCCGATAGTATGGAGCAATTCCGGAGAATTGCATTCTCCGAACCGAACCGGACCGTGCTCACCCCTATATATATATATATATATATAATTAATCATTATTTATCACCCATATAGAAAATAAAACCCAACAAAATTAAACACATAAGAAGCACAAAAGATAGAAAAATAAGCTCACTCGGCCTTGGCCTTGGCTAAACATGTTATATTAACTACAAAAATAAGTAATTAACTAGTCGTCAATCCGCGCGTTGCGCGGACTGTAAATATAATATATATTTTAAAATAATTAATTTAATTAATTTAATAAATTATAAATTAATCTTATAATTTATAAATTTATGAACTTAAAAATTTATCACAATAATTTCATTGGTGCTCTTTGTAAAGAGAGATAAATATTTTTAGTGTGTGTATTAACTATAACAATTAAATAAAGGATATAAAACAAAGGAAATTGAGATAAAAATTACAATTAAGTTATTGATTTATTAAAGTAAAAATTTAAAATAAAAAATTAAGTTAATGAAAAAGAATTATATAAATGATATTTCCAATTTAATAATTTTCTTATTATTATCACATAAATTATATTGGATATGTATATAGTTAGCATTAAAAGAAAAATATTGAAGTTTATATTTGTATTAAAAGGGTAGAAAAAAATTTTATAAACTATTTGTAGTCATAAAAATAAAATTGTTTTCAATAATTATTTTGATAGATTCATTTGATCTAATTTTTTATTATTTTAATTAAAAACTCAAATCAAACTAAAATTTATGATAATTATAAAAATATAAAATTAAATTGAGATGATCATTAAAATTGGAATCATCACTAAGATCCATTTCAATATAATACGTACAAATAAATAACCCTCAAATGATAAATCATCCACCAACATTATTACTCCTTATGGCCTAATAATATATGAGAAGGAAACTAAAGATTCAAGAGTGAGATGAAATCCATATTTACTATTTTACACTTAATAAAACACGTTTAATGTATATTTTCCTGTGCTTTGAATGTTTGATATAATATAGTTGGTAACTCCCACATGTGCATGGCTAAAATGCATATGAAATTTTTGTCCTGTATTGTTCCAAGCGAAAAACTTCTATAAATTACTAAAGGAAGTGATAAATATAAGAATTATCATGTTCCTATAACTGCGAATCCAAGTCCTGAAAGGACTCTGACCAACAAGGCTAAAGAGACCTAATTGATAAGGAATTAGAACTCTCATAATACTAATCCGAATGGGACTAGGTATGTCCTTCTTATGCCTATATATAGGCTCATATCTCACATTATATTTCATCTTGAATAGACTTTCTCTAACTTAAGCATCGGAGAACCTACGGATCAGAGATTCTAGGCTCATCCAAGGTGTTCTTTTGTGCTTGTAGGTTTGAAGGAAGTCGGCATTCATCAGTTACCTTTTTCTATTTATTGTCTCTATTTTATAATAATTATTTATGGCCAAGGACTCACACCCTTGTGTTAATCGCCTAAGGGCACCGGCCTGTTTATGCTTAAAAATTGGATTTTTCAGGCATTTCGGATTTCTATGATCCGTTTTTAGGGTTTTTGAACTTCTTTTAGGTATAAAGTTGGAAACTTTACGGATTTTGAGGTTAAAATAATTTGCTTTTTAGGTTTTTGGACTATCAAAACATGCTCTCAAAATCTTAACTGTTGTTTTTATTCATTTTCCATCGAAAACTTTCATCACTGAACCGCTTTAGGGGATTGTTAAATTTTAAGTATCAACGGTATACATGAGCAATAAAAAATAGAATTGAAGAATAAAAGTTATTGTTGTTTTATTGGAACTGTGCTCCCTGAACTTACTCTTGAATTCTTATATTTATAGACTTTCAAAAGGAAATGATTTTTGTTTCGTTACTCTACTATTAAGTTTGATAAACTTTTTATATTTTCTCTAAGTTTTACCACCAGTCTTCCACTAGCTGCAGCATAAGCCATGCTTCCTATTTTCATGGACACAAAAAATTTTAGCAGAATTCTTCCATTTCCCAACACCATTTGCATAATTGCTTTTTTGTCACATCATGCTTATAATTTAAAAACAACTCTTAAACTATATTTATATAGTAAACAATGTTAACATAGTGCCTTTGCACTTCTCCACTCACTACAATACGGAGCTATGATTTTGTCTCGTAAAATTCTAACTTCATATTTCTACTTTTCTATTGACTGTGTAATTAAATTATGTTACATTTCATACCTCTATTTTCAAACTTCCAAAACAATTATTTAAAATCCAAAAATTCGTTACTAGTACAATTTTTACCATCTAATTAATTGTTATGAGTCCAATATCTAGCCTTAACATTCAACCCGTGTGGCGCCTAAACTCATCCATATTTAGGTCAGCCAAGACTAATCAATGTGCTTTCAAATCTTATTCCAAGAATTGATGAACCCAACTAACATTCTAAATTTAGGCTTACCATTGTTTTCCTATCGTTGTTTCATTATTTACATGTATGTATGAGTTCACATTCACCTTATAATTTTCCTATATCATTTAGCATAGCATTGGCTATAGACAAGGATTTAAATATTAATCCCATATCATATCGATGTTTTAAAATTATGAGTTTATCAATGGATATATCCATACTAAAAAAATTCATATCATTTTTAAAATTTTATGAAAATTTATAATAAACTTTGGAAATTTTTGTAATTTTTATAGTAATACTATAACTTTGGAAATTTTTTATAATTTTTTTAGAAATAATATACAACACTAAAATAAATCTAAATTAGTCTGGGGATTTTTGCACTCATTCTCTTAATAATTGCACTCCACTTTGACTTTATTAATAGTTTAAATGACTTCATTGTCGTTAATTTAAAATTATTATATTTTTCATCAACTATCATTATTAACTTAAAAAATTATTTAATAATTCCTATGTGATAAAAATAATTTAATAATTGTTATGTTATAATCACTAAGAATTATTTATAACTTCATTAATTTATTATGTTATTTTATTTTGAGTTTATCTTATATTGCTAAAAGTTTATAAAAAATAGTTATATTTATTTGCTAAATTTTTTAATGAAGGATAATGAGGTTATTATCTCTAACATGAAGATTAATGTATTAATTTTCAAAAAATAATACATTTAACATATTTTTTTAATTATTTTATTTTATATTAATTTTTTAAATATATATAATTTTTTAATACTGTCCTATCATTTTTATTAAGAAAAGTTTAGTGAAGAAAATCAAAGTTAAATTCACCATCAATTTTTTTTAAAAAAATGTAAATATCATATGTATATGTTTATACCCAAATATATTTTTGGGCTTCCAATTAAAATTGAGGCCCAAATGAAGCCCAACATCAAGATCCAGCCCGTTCAAAATTGATTGAGGAAAGAAAGCATTGAGTTGAAGTAAGAAGCTTCTGGAGGTAACCAGAAAAATCGAACAGAGGCTGTAGAATTGCTAGAGGTAATCCAAGAGGCGCGCAAGTTACAGAAGTTATTGAAGGTAATCATGGCGACATTCAATGGGAAATTTGTTTCTGCATGAAGGTGGTGGATTATAAAAAGAAGGCAAGCAACATACAACCAATCATCAGATAACCAACCCAATCAACATCAACAACAATAGTCAATTAGCAAATCAATATTCAAATCCAAATTTTATCATTTCCTTTAGCTTATAACATTTTTACGCTTTCATTCCAGAAAAGTTTGTATTACTGCTATTTTAATACAATTTCAAATTTTTTTAAGTTTATTGTCATTCTTTGTATCATTACCTCTAGTATTACCTTTAGCATATTTTTATTACCTCCGGCAGAATTTCAATTTCCTTAAAGCATATTTTCATTACCTCCAACATAATTTCAATTTTTTCAATGTATACTTTCATTACCTCAAGCCTATTTTCAATTTTCTCGAAGCGTACTGTTATGATCTCAAGCCTATTTTCAATTATCTCAAGCATACTTTCATTACCTCTAGCTCATTTATCATTTCATTTAGCTAAATTACCATTACTTCCAGTAGCAAATTATCATTTACAATCAAACACAAACATTCAAATCCCTTGGAACTCAAACAAATTATGGTAAAAGCGTTTGGAAATCTGCAATTGTCTGAAAGAAGTCAGTATCTATAAATTTAGGAAATCAACCTTCCCTAGCATGCTTGAAATATCAATTTTGCTAAAAATTGCACCAATAATCTTTTGGCACGCTCGGTGTCAGAAGTAGAAAAGATATCTCTGATGTTGGTGACTCTACCAACAACCTGCCAGTAAGCGCTACTGGTGATGACACTGAACAACATAACAACCCGGTGCCTCCTGAGCAGACCCAATCCGTAAGCGGGGCACCTATTGGCTCTGACGGATAGAAATTACTGATACAACTGCAACTGCAATTGCAACTGAGGGCTCAGATGCCCGAACCATCTTTGCTGATGGAATGAAGGAGGTTTCAAACTCATTGGCTCTGATAAGTGCTACTCTGTAAAAAATTAATGCCTCATTCACTAAAATGGATGAGAGCATGAAGCAAAACTCATCTCCAACGGTAGCAGGGCCATCCCAAGGAGACACTAAAAATTCATCATCTGCTAGACTTGGAGTCCAAAATCTGGTGGAAGAAAGGTATATTCCCCCACATAGGAGGGAATAATCTAGTAAAGGGACTAATCAGAATACTGCTCGAAATGGTAATAATGGTAACGGTGCTAATTTTGTTAGATTAATTCCTAATAAAAAAATATTTGGCAAGACAAATCCCAATTTGCAACCTAGAATTTATGATATGGAGACTAATCAGCAGGGAAGAGGCTCGAGGGGTAATATTCACCAAGGGAAAATTCCATTACCCCAAGGACAGATGATATTTCCTTTAGGCAACTTACCATTTCCTCAAGGACCAAATGCAATACCTCAGCCTTATCTACCATTACCTCAAGCCCCAAGAGATGGAGGAGTTGATTTAGATACTGTACGGGATGTTGTGCAGGAATTGTATGGGCGTGGACTGCGCCAAATTGGCCCTCCTGAATTTCACAAGCCATATCCTGATGCAATTGACAGAGATAACCCATATCCTAGAGGGTATCGTATTCCTAAATTTTCATTATTCTCTGGGGAAGATGGGTAGTCTACCTTGGAACATATAGCCCGGTTCACAATCCAGTGTGGTGAATTGGCTAATTATAAGAATTTTAGTAGTTACCATTTGAGGTTGTTTCCTAACACACTGACAGGTGCAGTCTTCACATGGTATGCTACATTACTGAGGAATTCTATTTTTACTTGGCAGGAGATGGAATGATAGTTTCATACACAGTTCTTTCGTGCTGAACCTGAAGTATGCATAGCAGAGCTGTCAATGGTGACTCAAAGGGTTGGTGAAACTGTAGACCTGTTTATTGCAAGGTTCAAGAATCTGAGGAACAGGTGCAAAATATTTCTCCCTGAGTCAAAATATGTGAAAATGACTCAGAGGGGTCTGGATATCGATTTACGAAAGAAATTTTAAGGCATGGAATTTCGTGATTTCTATGAACTAGCTATAAAGGTTAGTGAGTATGAGGAGCTTTTACGAGAGGAAAATCAAAGAAGGAAAAATACCATGGGTACTTATTTTTAGGAGGTATAAAATGCTGAGGTGGCAGTAGCTGATCTGGTAGTTACTAGTTCCTGTGTTTATCCACTTTTGGAAAAGAAAGCCCCAAAAGCCTGGAAAAAGCCTCAAGGATCCAATTCTCAAAATTAGTATACCTTTGAAGTTTCAAAAATAGAGCAGATATTTGACTTCCTCCTGAAGGAAGAATTCATCAAATTACCTCTAAACTATAAAATTCCTTCTAAAGAGGAATTAAAGGGAAAGGATTACTATAAGTACCATAATTCATTTAATCACTCTACTAATGCCTGTTGGGTGATTAGAAATGTGGTACAGGATCCGATCAATAAGGGTGTTCTAAAGTTTCCTGAGAAAAAGGATGCAATGCTGATTGAGGAAGATCCTTTTCCCCTAGTGGCTATAGTATATTCTATCAATGTTGATTTGAGAGCCTTGCTAGATGTAAAGAGACAAATGAAAGAGAAGTAGGAAGTCTGGGATACACTAGGCCAACCTTCTGGCAAGTTTGATTATATGGTGAAATATTCTAAGACACCTGCTAACAATGATCATATTCCTATGAGTGGGACTGTTTCCATAGGATGGAGGAAAAAGGGCATGAAAGGACAGATATAAAGTTTAAATAGAGAGCCATTCAAAGGCTGGAGTCACTAGAGACCACAGTCACGGCCAAATTTTACAAATAGAAGATTTTCCCCATCTTTTACACCAGAAAGGAGTTTTAGGCCTAGAGGAAGGAGAGAGGAAAGAAGGTCACTATCAAGGTTTTAAAAGAGACAGCCCAGGTTCATTCTACCCCCTTCTGTATAATATAACCAGCAATAGCGTAGGGTGGAACATAAAAAGTTTCCTCAGCCACTTACCCGGATGCAGAAGAGGAGGCTTCAAAGGCAAAGAGCAGCTGAACGAAGGCAAAAGGAACCAGAAACCTAATCTAGTGCAATATCCAAATTCAAACGTAAGGCAATTGAGGATCCAACTTTTGACATGGAGATGAAAGAGTCCGTTAGCAGCTCAGATGATTTGATATTATTTAATGAGGAACCAATGTACTGGATGATATGGAGATTGATAGCTTTACTGTGGATGGTGAACCCATTCTATTTGGGTGTGCTACATCCTCAGTCACTCTGCCTAAAGAATTCATAATGCAACAAAATAATGTTGAGGAGGAGGTGATCAAAATTCAGAACACTCGGGGGGCAATACCCTTGGAGGATGAGAAACTTATCAGTGGAATTATAATTTAGGCCACTAGGCCAAATCGTTCCTAAAAGAATTATCATGGAGAAACCATCTGTGGAGGCAACTAGACACATCAGACCTCTTTACATTAGAGCACATCTTAATGGTAAACCTTTTTCTAGAGTTCTTATTGACAATGGGTTAGTAGTGAATATTATGCCATCCAGGTTATTGCATTCATTAGGTAAAACTAAACAAGAGATAATAGTCACTGATATTGCAGTGGTTGCTTTTACAGGAGAAGTCACAAAAATAATTAGAGTTCTACCAGCTGAGATCACTGTGGGAAGTAAAATGTCTCTCAATGCATTCTTTATGGTGGACTCTACTGCAAGCTATAATTTGTTACTTGGAAGAGACTGGATTCATGCCAACTGGTATGTACCTTCCTCTCTGCACCAGTTTTTACTTTTATAGAATGATGATGAAGTGGAAGTGGTGTAGGCAGATAATAGGCCTTTTAATACCTATTCAGACAACTTGGAAGCTAGATTCTATGATGTGGACCTTGGGCCTATTAAGTTCACTGGAGGAAAATCTAAGTCTGGGTAAAAGCATGCTCATGTTCCAAAAGAAGACATGGAGGAAGTGCTTCAGCAACAGTCAGATTTACTATACAAGTTTATCGTGCCTTACAGACCGATGGGGCTTCCTCTTATTGAGGAAATTATTGATGAATAGTTACACCAAAGAAGAACAGGCAGTGGCTGCAGCTGCCATAAAGAAGGTGTACGTGCAGCAGATGTTTGAGAAGATAGCTAGAGAAAGCATGGAAGTAAATGGGATAAAAATTCTTGGTGAAGAGGAATCAGATGAAAATATTGATGAATTAAAAATAAAAGATGTTCAGGAGGCGCCAGTTCACTTTCAGGATTATAAACATGAAGTTCAGGATCCATTGAAGGAGATAAATTTGGGTACAGATCAGGAGCTAAGGGTTACTTATATCAGTTCTTTATTGAAGCCTGAGCTGAGAAAAGAAATTATAGAGTTACTACAGAACTTTAAAGACTATTTTGCATAGGATTACACAGAAATACTAGGATTGAGCAGGGAGGTAGTTGAGCATCGCCTTCCAATCAAACCTGAATTTCATCCATTCCAGCAACCTCTCAGAAGAATGTCCAAGGAGGTAGAGCTAAAGGTGAAAGATGAAATCCAGAAGCTTCTTACGGCTGGCTTCTTAAGGCCAACCAGGTATGCTGAATGGATATCCAATATTGTTCTTGTTATGAAAAAGAATGGTAAATTATGAGTTTGTGTTAATTTCAGAGACCTGAATTTAGCTACTCCTAAGGATGTATATGTTATGCCTGTAGCTGATATGTTAATTGATGTTGCTGCCAGGAATGAATTATTATCATTCATGGATGGTTTTTCAGGTTATAATCAGATTTTCATAGCCAAAGAGGATATCTCCAAAACTGCCTTTAGGTGTCCTGGTGCTATTGGGACATTTGAATGGCTAGTTATTCCATTCGGGTTGAAAAATGCAGGTACTACCTATCAGAAGGCCATGAATGCAATCTTTCATAATATGATAGGCCATTACATGGATATTTACATCGATGACATAGTGGTAAAATCTAAAAAACCCACTGATCATATTTTGCATTTGAGGAAAAGCTTTGAAAAAATTAGAGTTTATCAATTAAAGCTTAATCCCCTTAAATGTGCGTTTGGTGTGCAGGCTGGAAATGTTTTAGGATTTTTAGTGCATCAGAGAAGTGTGGAGATAGATAAAAATAAGGCAAGGGTTATGGTTGAAGCCAGGCTGCCTCAATCCAAGCAAGAGCTATAAAGGTTCCTAGGGCAAGTGAATTACCTCCGCAAGTTTATTTCTAATCTTGCTGGAAAGACTAAGGAATTTTTTAATTTGTTAAAATTGAGACAGATAGTTGATTTTAAATGGGAAGAAAAACACCAAATTGCTTTTGATAGAATTAAGTAATATCTTTCTCAACCGCCTGTGTTAGTTCCTCTAAGGGAGAAAATTCTTTTGAGACTTTACATATCTGCCGTAAATGAATCTATTGGATGTTTGTTAGCCCAAAATGATTCAGTAGGTCATGAATAAGAAATTTATTATTTGAGTAGGATTTTATCTCCTATAGAGGTGAAGTATACATATGTTGAGAAATTATGTTTGGCATTATACTTTGCATGCACTAAACTGAGACACTACTTGCTGAAATATAGGGTTTATATAATTTCTCAAACTGACTTGATGAAATATATGTTGAACAGGCCTGTGCTATTTGGAAAGATTGGTAAATGGTTATTAGGCCTAATTAAGTTCACTCTGGTATATTTTCCCCAAAAGTCAGTGAAAGGTCAAGCTTTGGCAGATTTTCTAGCTGAGCACCCTACGCTTGACACTGTTGATGAAAAGAAAATTGAACTTCCAGTATGTAGAGTAAAAATCCAGCCATGGATTATCAAATTTGATGGTTCATCTACAGAAAATTCAACTGGGGCAGGAGTAGTAATTACATCACCTGAAGGAACCAAAACAACTCTCAGTTGTAATTTCGACTTTGAATGTACTAATAATTAAGCTGAATATGAAGCTTTGATTATAGGCCTTCAAATTCTACAAGATCTTGGTGCAAAAGAAATCTTGGTAATTGGTGATTCTCAGCTTGTTCTTAAATAGTTGGTGGGAGAGTATAAGTGTACCAGTATTTCTTTAACTCCTTTTTATACATCGGCCATTCAGTTGGTTAAATCCTTTGATAGTGTGTCTTTCATGCATGTGCCTAGGTAGTTAAATTGGGAAGCTGATGAATTATCTCAGGTTGCCTCTAGCTTGAAGTTATCTGAGGACTTAACTCATAAGTTTATTTTTATACAGAAAAGAAACCATCCTTCTATTCTAGAAAGAGAAATTCAGGTGGAGACCCTCAATATTGACATGAACTTGGTATAGGATTGGCACACAGGCATTAAAAATTATCTTGAAAATCCTGCCAAAAAAGTACCTTTTAAAGTTAAGGCTCAAGCTTTAAATTATGTCTTGCTGGAGGATTATTTATTCAGAAAAACTATTGATGGATTATTGCTTAGATGTGTGGCCTTTCCAAAAGTAATGGAAGTTTAAAAATAGGTGCATGAAGGTATTTGTGGGGCCCATCAAGCAGGAAGGAAGATGAGATAGTTAATACGTAGACATGGTTACTACTGGCCAACTATACTTAAAGATTGCATTCAGTATGCTAAAAGCTGCCAGCAGTGTCAAAAATATAGGAATATACAGAAGGTGCCTACAGATGACCTGTATCCAGTGGTTAAGCCATGGCCATTCAGAGGATGGACAATTGACTTAATTGGTAAAATTTATCCAGCTTCATCCAAAGGCCATAGTTTCATCATAGTTGCCACCGACTACTTCACCAAATGGGTGAAGGCTATACCTATGAAGAAAGTTGAGCAGAAAGATGTAATTTCCTTCATCAAGGAATATATCATCCATAGATTTGGTATTCCTCAAACCATTACTACTGATCAGGGTACTATGTTCACAAGGGAGGAAATGAGAGAATTTACAGAAGATTATAACATCAAGCTTTTGAATTCCAATCCTCACTATGCTCAGGCTAATGTACAGGCAGAAGCTTCAAACAAAATCTTTATTAGAATCTTGGAAAAAATGCTTGAAGATAATC
>CATIWO010398209.1:0-13075 GCA_949673435.1 Macaranga tanarius
AAAGGGCGCCACTTGCAACGATCATTTTCCATCTTGTACCAACTGAAAGCTTCACCAGAAAATGAAACGACCAAGACCTCAAATGCCACTCTCCAACACCAGCGCCGCCGCCAAATCACCACCACCGTCACCTCACACCCCACCACACCCACTTCTCAAAGCCCGAAACTCCAAAACCACCGTCCAAATCACCTCAAAAAACACCAAAAAATCCCTCCTCAAAACGACGACGACGACGACCACCAATACCACAAACTGGACCCCTCTTAACCTAACCCAATCGGAGCTCTCTCTGCCTCTCACATTCCCCACTGGCCAAACCTTCCGCTGGAAACAAACAGCTCAAAGCCAATACACCGGAACTCTCGGTCCTCATTTAATTTCTCTCAAGCACCCTCTCCAAAACGGCGACGTTTACTTCCACATTCACAAAACTCCCTCCGAATCCGCCGCGAAATCTGCTCTCCTCGATTTCCTCAACGTAAACATTTCGCTGGCCGATCTCTGGTCGGAGTTTTCCGTCTCCGATTCACGTTTTGCTGAGCTGGCAACTCATTTGCAGGGAGCTAGGGTTTTGCGGCAGGATCCATTAGAGTGTTTGATTCAATTTCTTTGTTCTTCGAATAATAACATTGCTAGGATTACTAAAATGGTGGATTATGTGTCTTCTTTAGGAGAATATTTAGGGAATGTTGAAGGCTTTGAGTTTTATGAGTTTCCAAATTTGGAAAGATTAGGTTTAGTCACTGAGCAACAGCTTAGAGAAGCTGGTTTTGGTTACAGGTAATTGCTTTTTTTTTGAAAATAATAGCACCGTGCTGTTGTTTCAATTTGATTGAATTTGTTTGATGGAATCAGGGCAAAATATATAATTGGAACTGTAAATGCTTTGCAATCAAAATCTGGTGGAGGTGTAGAGTGGCTTGCGTCTCTTCGTAAGTTGGATCTTCAACTGGTGATTGATTCCCTTTGTTCTTTACCTGGAGTTGGTCCAAAGGTTGCAGCTTGCATAGCTCTTTTTTCACTTGATCAACATCATGCCGTTCCTGTTGATACACATGTGTGGCAGGTATATTGTTGTCTGATACTAGCTCTAATTACCATAAGCTAGCAAAATTAGGCATGTTATTGACTTTTTCTGGTCTTTGTTTTCTCAACATTTGAATAAGCATTGTTTGTTGACAGGGTGTGGTGCTTCTTTAGGTTAATATCAATAAGTTTGTTTTTATAGATTTGTTATGCCCCGTAATTATGTTTGAGGATGTCTAGTTTTCTACATGACTTGAACAATATTTTGGTCACTTGATGAATTTGGAATTTTTAAATCATTATATGTTTAGATGTTAGGAAGAACTTGCTAGTAGATGCAACAAATCATCAATTAAGCAAGAAAATTATATGTAGGGTTTTTGGCAAGGGGTAATCCTAATCTAAAAATTGGGAAAAAAAAAATCATTCTTGAGGTTATTGCCATGATTATCTTAGTACAGCTGCACTATTTGCTTGCCTGATTCAGTGGCAGTGATTGACCTTTTTACTGCTTGACATAAATGCAGTGAGTATTAGCCAACCAGATGACTTAAGATAAGAAACTTGGGTAAATATCTTAGTGCCCAAAATAATTTCACGTGATCACTATGATGAAGTAGGAACATTTTGTTACTAGTGAGCTTAGGTAAATCTAGAATAATTTTATATAACTCTATTATTAGAATGGAACTGGTGGAAACAAAGAAGGAACTCTCTTACTTAAGATATGAAACTGAATAGCTGTTTATCACACATTATTTCTTCTTGCATTATCCAAATACTGTTGCATTCTCGCCTTTTTTTTTTGGTCAACAAATTGACGATTTTTATTGAAATGTCTTTTGGGGGTTTGCTTAGATTGCTACAAAACACCTCCTACCTGAGCTTGCAGGTGCC
This sequence comes from Macaranga tanarius, assembly GCA_949673435.1. NCBI lineage: Eukaryota > Viridiplantae > Streptophyta > Magnoliopsida > Malpighiales > Euphorbiaceae > Macaranga > Macaranga tanarius. Next base: position 1,927 of record CATIWO010398209.1, read on the forward strand.
CGCCTAACACCAAAGCTGTGCAGCCAAGTGGCAGATGCATTTGTATACAAATATGGGAGATATGCTGGATGGGCACAAACTTTACTTTTCATTGCTGAGTTGCCCTCACAAAAATCTCTTTTGCCATCAAACTTTTGGACTGTCAAAGCGAGTAAAGTGGCTAACAAGAAAGTTAGAGAAGCAGACAGTGGTAACATAGACTATAGCTAGATGCCACATGATTAAGTTTTTGGATCAGTATGTTTGAGTTTTAGGCTTCAATTGTACTGGTACTAACTACTCTACATGCTTCTTTTTGTCAATAGCAGAACCGTAGACAGTGCATTCCTCAAGATATCCTGGCAAGCAAAGAATCAGGGAATAATCTATGGTGGTATTTACAATACTTTCTAGAGGGTGATGTCTATACTCTGCACAGTATCAGGTTTGTTCTATAAACATGATATGTTTAAATTTCACTTTTGTAATATGCATGTGTACAAACATTTGGTGGCAATTCACATGTACATACTTGTAGTCTTTTGGTTTATTGGACAATGAGTTCATGATACTGATTTAAATCTCTATTTCTTTTAGATTAAGATTATATAGAGTCTTGAACTTTAAATGCTTCATGCTTTGGGTGTTCTTCCTTGCTTTTTTAACTCAATAAGCACATGCTAATAAACTAGCTGCTGAGAAAGGAGAGCTAATGCCATGACATAAGTTAAACAAATGCTTAGAAAGGAGCATATCAAAAATATCTTTCGAGCATCTCAGCTATGTTCATCCTATAATCGTCTTCTTTTACAATTCGGCACTACATCATTCATGTGCAATGCAGTGTTGCTTATTAGAATATTAAGAGTTGGTGGCAGCTTGTTTCTTGTTAATTTATGATAAAACTTCCATTACTTTGTGACCCCATCTTCTGAATCATTAAGTGGCTTTGGACTTCTAGAACTAGTCATTGTAGAGAGTTTCCAACACTTTTTTTATTATTATTATTATGTTGTCTGTGTATCAGAGCCTGTCATGTCATTGTCAAGAACCTTATCTTCACGTAAATAATGCTTGGCAGTACTATCAACCAAGAATGATAGTTAATCTCTGTAATCAAGTGATTTTGGAGTTTCGTATAATCAATTGAATATTGTAGAACTTTTTTCCTTCCCCCCCTCCCCTCTGTGTAGAAGTACATAAGAAGTGAAAAAACATGTGTACAAGGAATAAATGGCAAGTTTGAGATTTCAACTAAGGCTATCTAGACTAACAATATGGAATTATTTCACTTTTTATCCACATGTAGCATTCAAAAGAATGAAGTTTACATTTGTTGAGTGTCTTAATCAAGAACTCCTGTCTGTCATGTGCATTTTGCATCAACTAGCAGAGCTTTAGGGATGCCTGGACATGGGTCCCCACCAAAAAAATGATTTGATCGGAGGATTGCACACTTCCTCTTCCCTATACAGGCCTGAAAAATCATAGTGCAATGAGAACTACATAGGTTTATAGCAAAAAAGTGGCATGATAGTTTATTGACATCGATCAAATGCATGGAGAATGGAGATCTATTCTAGTGCTTGAGGGGAAGAAGAAATTAAATATTTGGCATCAATTACTGCAATTTTTTTACCAGGTTTTGTAAATTTTATCCAAGAAAACAGGAAACTGCTGTATCCTGTGTACCTGTTAAATAGACTTCAAGCTTAGCTGATTGTGATTTTCCTAGTTTTTTCAACTCTATGGAAATGTTCTCAGTTTTTAATTGAATAAACAAATTTTATACTGTGGGAAATTTGGAGGGTTGCATGGATGTTGCCTTGCCATTGCAAGAGGCTATTTTCTCAAACTGAACTTTGACCTCAAGTTTACAATGACAACTGCAAAAATAGAAATAGGAAACAGAATCCATTTTTCTTGAACTTCCTTTTTTTCCTTTTTCAGGGTCTTGTCTGCTCCCCTTGTCAAAAGATTGGCAATAAGTATTTAACCTCAAAACTTGAATTTTAAGTAAGCTCACCTTTTCCACAATGGCTCTAGAATTGGATGAGTGGCACTTTCCAATGGCATAATGATCACAATTACCCTCAGGAGTTCCAAAGCTTGAAAACAGGATCCTAGAAATGTTCTTGTTTGCAGGACAACTAAGATGAACTGCAGACAAGTGTGATTCTGACACATGACCACATATGTTTGAGATTGAAATAGAGTCTAAGGTGATTCCAGGTGGGTACCCCTTCTCTTCTTCTAGTAGAACCAACAGGTTGCCGGTTGGTTTGAGGAAAGATCGAGGTATGTGATACCTATAATAATAGTACAGTCAGTACTAAAAGAAGGAATGAATGCAAAGAATTATGTTTTGGGGAATATTGTTGAAAAGACATAATTATTTAGTGAAAAATATGCAATTATAGGGCAAAAAGAAAAGTTGAAAGTCATTTTGTAAAACAAAATGCATGTTGCTACTATTTTTTTTTAAAAAAATGAACTTCTGTATTTATTGCCTGAAGGAAATATATGTTTTAAACACATGCTGTTAAATGATAGTTATTTTAAATATATTGAACAGATTGGGACTGGTGAAATTTTTTGTTGTGTGAGACTTTGTTAACTCGTTGCAAGAACACCCAAAATGAGTAAATACCTTGTTTGGGAAGGATTTCCTTTGGAAGTATTAAATGAAGCCCAATACCGGCCGATGCTTTGGCCATTAACCCAAGCTTCCCCCTTTCCCATGGAATGAAGATTCAGTGCAACTGGGTCATTCCCCGCAGGTGTATCAAAAAAAGTCTATAAGAGAATAAGTTAGGTGAAATTCACATTACATATATGTTCTATTGATTGCAAAATGTCGATGTGAGGAAACAAAAGATAATTTGTTTATGGCCTACTATCTGCTCCTTTGACCTTCAAAATGAAGGTAGGATCATTCTATATATTTGGGGACTTACTTTTAGCTTCTTTGTATCAAAATTAGACACAATGAAATTAAACTGAGAATTCAAAATGAATTTTCATACCTTATACCATGTGAGTGGTTGAGTATCACCTCCAAACTTATTCCAGCGGACTTTTTTCGATCCAGTATCTGTGTAAACTTGTAACTTCTCTCCTAACAACCCAACCTTCATCAAATATTTTTAGAAGGATCAATATGATCTCTTAATTTTAGAGTCTATTTACAAATTGTGAAAGTAAATGGCAGCCTTCACTTCAGGCATAAATGTTAAAGAATAATCTATTATCAAAAAAATGCCAATACTAATAAAGTGGGCACATTGAAATGCAACAGGATATACCCCACTGTAGGGGATGAATTAGAATTTCATAACATGTGAGGAACGTACCTGATGTCCCCATGTGTACTTGGTAAAATCCTTGTTTTGAATTCTCACTCTATATAATCCAGCAACCCTACGCTCAAGATAAGCCCCTGAATCCTATAGAATAATGAATGATTGTTAGTTTGGAACAAAAATCAAGTGACTATCAGAATATTTTTGAGTCCTTCCAGAATCCACAGAGAGAGGGGAAAGAACATAGACTGAAAGTACCGGTAATCCAACTGTTACACTTAGTAAGGCAACATTGTTTGTCCCATTTTTAAGATGAATTGATTTCTCCAGGTTGAAGCTTGTATTGTCATGATTTCCATGAGCAGACCCTAAATAACACAATTATTTAATTATGTCATATTTAATGAAGTATAAAACCAAGCTTACAGGGAACATCCTTATATAGATCTCAAATTTTGAAAGCTATAAACATATGGAGCAAATAGCTGAATCCAGCATGATCTTGGGGTAGTTACTATTCAGCATTCATAAAAAGGAAGTCCGGCATACAATGGTTGTACCTTGCCTATGTTGGATTCTATGTGTGTTAGAAAATTTATTTTAACAAGAGCTCTTATGTGCTTATTGGATTGAAAACATTTCTATGCAACAGTTGTCATATAGGACACACAAAAACTTCAACTAGTGGGCTTTTTCAAGTTCAAAACCGTTTCCTTATCAAAGACTTTAGGAAATTCCTCAGAAAAGTTTTGGGGGCCATTTCCACAAATTTGAAAAATTAGGAAACACGTTTCTGATTTGGAAACACATTTCTTTAGTATTTTTCCTAAACAAGAAAGAAAATAGATTTAAAAATGATTCCATACTTTCTTAGCTAAACAAAATAATTTATACTTATACTATTGAATATTGATTGATAGTAACGAATAATTTTTTTCAGTATTTATATATAAAATTTATGTTTATATATATTTTTATATTTTAATATCTTTATTATTTATTTATACACCTAATATTTACGTGTGTTTTCCACGTTTCTATTTCCTATATTTTTAAAAGATGTCGTTTCAATGTATCCATTTCCACATTTCAAGGACTATGTAGTTGCTTTGAAAAAAAAAGGACTATGTAGTTTGTTATCATTGACTAGCATGCAATGAGGATGTTTCTATGAGTCAAGTTTCAACAATGTTCCTCTTTCTACTCTTACCTCCCTAAAGTAAAGCAAGGGATGTGGAATTTTACCAGCATATACTCCATTGACAAATGCATGCAAAACGTGTCCATGTGAGTAGGCTTGTATTACGGACTGAGGATTGAGAAAATGATTTTGAAACCTGCATTTTTACAATAAAAGTTATTTCACTGGGTTTATTGTTCAGGCAAATCTCAGTCAAACCATAATGTCTTCAAGTTCATAAACAATTCACCTGAAGGTGTACCAAAGGTAGTCAGATGCATCTTTTGTTGTGCTCAGCTGATCTAACAAGGTTTCTGTTCTTAAAGAAGTATCATCAAATGTTGCAATAGTTTCTTTGTATTGTTCCCATTTTCCCATTGAGTTTAGCTCTTTTCTTGATATAGCTGACCTTGTGCTGTATTGCGTGTTTACCTGTCCAGAAGTGACTCAAGCAAATAAAAAAAGGGGACACTGACTTGCTTGTACCTTTATTTGTTTCATGTGCAATGCACAAATGAGAGAAAATCAAGGAGTGTTGTTTGTGTAATTTAAAATCAGTTTAGTCAGCATCTGTTATGTGCAATTCCTTGTAAAAGTAAGAAAAAGTAAGAATATGTAGTAAAAAATATGACCCAATATGACAAGAAATTGAGTATTCGACACCAGTCTCACCTTTCCTGTATTGAAGGTTATGGTCTTGCAGTCTGGTAGAATGCTGATAGACTTACGAGGCAACTCATATGATCTACCTTGGAAGTGGATTTGGAAATCTCGTCTCCCATCATTGTTTACAAGAAAAGCCACACAATCCCCTGAGTTTCCTCTAAAAACATATGCCTGAAAAGGGGGGAAATTTTCAATCATGACGTAATCGTCACATGTGTTGCTCAAAAGATGTCAAATGATAACATTTGAGACAGTAGTCAGGAATTCTTGAATTTTCTTACTTCTTGTAGTCGATCCAAAGAAAAGGTTTGTTGTGTTCCTCTAATTAAAGTATTTGAGCATGACTTTATTTGGGCATGTAGCTCCCTAAGATGACCCCATTTAGGTTGCCTAATTAAACCTGAGTTCATCAACTAATTAGTCTTACATTGTATTCTATATATTATTGTGTGATAGTGCAAAATTTTTTAGAACTACGTACCATACTCATCAAGTGGGGCTTGATCATAGTAACTCGTTGTTGCAAATGCAGAGCCTGTTCTTCCAAAATTGGTTCCTCCATGATACTGCAAGTAGTCGTAGTCATTTTGTGAGAAATTTGCTGCTAGTGTTTGCAGTTATGAACACTTTAAAAATCAGAAATTTAGAAATTTTTAAATAGTATAAAACACACATGTTTCAATGCTGGCAATCATAGATTAGCGAGTATCAAGTTGTGAACTAAAAAGCACAGTTGGAGATGTTTTCATACCATGTAATAATTCACATAGCTTCCATTTTTGGCAATAAATAAAGCAACATGAAATGCAATGTCTTCAGCTGTTCTGATGTATGGCTCTCCCCCAAAAACTTGATAGCTTCACAGAACATATAGGCATTAGTTTGTTTCATGTTTTGCTATCTTGATTTGACATTTCATTTGCGGGATGGATTTGAAACAGAGTGATGGTGCATCTGCCCATCTTTCTTTGCATAAAAAAGTATAGCAAATAAGTTACAAATATAATACTGATTGTTGCTTGTTCATATAAGAAGTATTGCTTTGGCCATCATATTGCAATGAGTAATTGTTGCTTGATGCCATTTTTCAGTTTTCTCCTCTTTGATATTATCTATTTGGAGCATTTCCTTTTTAGAGTTTAATGTTAAATCTTTATATCAGAAAAGTTGTAAGGAATTATTGAGACGTACAAACTTGTCCAGTTTTCTGTCCACATTGATGGTTTATTTGGTGAGTTGGGTCCTGCAAATGTTTCTCCACAGCGCATTCCATTGCATGTGTTAATCTGCGGATTGAAAGACGTAAATTTCTTACCTTAAGAGCAAAAACTATTTGGATATCACATTTGCTCATGCACATTTTGTCTTATACCTTTGCATATTTATAATGAAGGATCTCTTGAATTTGTTTATGTAGGGACTTGATTATAGCCATTTGAAATTGTGGTGAAATTTATTCAGAGATAAGGGCACTAACCACTGGGTCAGGAGCATCAGTTTGCTTACACATCATCCAAGGAATGCCAGTATTGAGTCCCACAGCCATATTTGCAGCCCAACGAACATAACTTGGTCCTTTCTCATGAAATGCTGCTTCAATGTTTTGGTACTCATTCTCAATCTGTATGCTTTCAACTTTCAGATCATTGCAAAGAAAATTTTTTTGCAGGGAAAAATACAGTGTGTGTGTTTGCCATGCTTCGAACCTGTGATATTATGATTGGCCCTCCTTGTGAGGCGTACAGTTTATGATACTTCATAATGTTCACTATTTTGGTTACAAACCTTTGCATGTGATTCTGCCATCACCAAAGTTAAAATAGGGTTAGGAATATTAGTCTGCTGTTCTATATTATCATTCAGCATAATGACATGAAGTTTAAGTCTTGTGGTATTGCTCTGATGAATCATTATTCATTAAACTCTCAGGAAGAGAGTAGTTGTAATAATAAACAAACAATACGTTGTTACCTTGAACGGTTCATTATCAGATCGGAAGACAATGCCCGGGATGTCATGCAACCAAAATGGTAGTCCCCTGCACCATGAAATGATTTCATAATGCTCCTAGTCTTATTTGGCAATCAGGTATCATGGGCTTCTAATATTTGCTACTATCTAGGAAATTTTTGGTTTCTTGGGATTATTTCAGACTGCATGAATATTAACCTACTGGTTTAACAGTAGAACTTGCTAACCCAGCATTTATATGTTTCTTTCATTGTTAAGCATATGCACATGAAGTAATGATAAAAATGGAGATACCCGTATGTCCATTCCGCCTCAATGAATGGACCAATTCTAAGGGCAGCATATAGACCTTGTGCCTGGACTTCCTTTATGAACCTTACTAAATCCTTTCTACCATCAAAATCATACTGCAACAAATAATAGAATCAGAAAGAGCAGAAGCCAAGCAAAAAAAATAAACTAAAACCAGAAGAGCACTTTTAGAGAAAGCAAAGAAAGAGACACACACCAGTCCTTGCTGTGGTTCATGCAGGTTCCAAAATACATAAGTCTGTATAACGTCTACACCTCCTTCCTTAGCTTTAGATATTAAAGATGGCCACATCTGTAAAAAGGGTTCTTAACTAAATCATTACTTTTCAAGATTTCACTGCACCAATGTTGCTTGGTAGCAGTTAACAGGCTATCAGACATGGAACTATTTTGTAGTTTCCAGATGATGAACGTCAGGAAGGCAATCAGAGCAAGCATATTTGGTAGTTAGGTTGAGTTTGCTAAGCTGTTTTGGTTTTATATGCATATGAGTTGCAAGAAAAATTGGTATTATATTCTGTATAATGAACAAATTAACTAAAAAAAATGCGCAGATAGCTATGACTTGTACTCTTATGATTTTCTTTCCGTTTATAAGAAGGCAACAGTCCTACCAAAACAGACACGTAAGCAATGATTCTGTAATTTCTTCTTCTTTCCTTTAGCATCTTCTAATTAAAAACAACTTGACATAGATTCTATTGTAGAATCACAGATTAAAAAGCATCAAATAGAAGCACAGAAAAAAACCATCCTACCTACCCAAAGAGAGTTGAGATTTGCATGACTCTGTTCATCTCTTTTATCAATCAATTTGAGAGACAAAAGTGTAGAAAAAGAACATATATATACAAACACATATATACCTCAGGAGTGCTTCGAGGATAATGAATGGAACCCGAGAAGAGAATTTGATGTTCGCCATTGATGATTAAAGATCTTCCATCATATGTTACGTTCCTGCCTGTCACTTGAACAGTGATGATTGCCACTGATAACAACGCAAACCAAAAGAGCATGCAAATTATCTTGGAGTAATGCCCTTGTGGATCCATAGCTACATAAGCTTAGCTCTTCTTGACTCTAGCTTAAATATATATATATATATATTTATAGATTAATATCCCTTCTTTTTCTCGCTGGCTGATGAAAGGATCCAACTGCTTTTTCACTTAGGAAGGAAAAAAAATCTGTTAGGTTATTATATAAGTGTTTTTTGCATGCCAAAATCAAAGCTGTGAATATGTCAAAGCCACCTTTCAAATGATAGGCTTAAATATCTATTATATATACTCTTTAAAAAATCTTAACTAATAGGTAATCACGATTAGATTCTGTGATTAACATAACAATACATAAAAAACACACGCACATATATATGTATCGCGACTAACAGTCCATGCATGCATAGACCCTAAACTGTAAACAAGATTAACTCAAAAAAATATTGAAAAGAAGATAGATTACGAGAACAAAAAAAAAATGATTGAAAAGAAGAAGAAGAAAGCAACCAAGTTAGATATATTTTTGAGGTTTTTGTTTGGCTTAAGTACCTTATATTATAACATTGAAACTCTAAAATGGAGAGAGCACTCTTTTGGTGTAAGTTCTTTTTTTTAGGAGGAAGAGCACTCTTTTGCTGCAAGTTCTCTTTTTTTGGATGTTCTTGTTAATTACTCATTTAGTCCTTTCCCACTATGTATTCCTATTATATGATTTCACCATTAAACTTCAGATATCTTTCTCTTTTTTCTGTTTTTTCCTTTTCTGAATTTTTTTTTTCTTAAGGGTTTAGTTGATGTAGGTAGCTGATAAATGTGTTTAATTTAATCAACTATATTTTAGGTGTTTGGTGAGATTTCCACATCCGTTAGTGATAACTGTTTTTATTCAAAATAGCTACAAGATTTGATCAGCTCCATTTTGGAGCTTTTTTCCAACAGCTAGCTTATTTAAATTTGTTTATATTTAGACTAAATTACTCTTATTAAAAATAATTAATAACAACTAACTTTGTTAAATTAAATGTATATAATTATTTTTTATAATTTATAATTTATAATAAAATAAATATTATTTTAAATTATAGTAGCAATTAAATAATTATAATATTTATATCTATAATTTTCTTAAAAAATGATATTAATAAGATTTATATTTTGAAGCTAATTTTTAAATAGTTTCTATTAATAATTTTAATAATAAATTAATTAAAGATGATAAATTATTATTTATTAACTATTATTATGTATTTTTTAAATAATTCACATAATTAAAAAATATTATAAGAAATGTATTAAATTATATTTAAAAATAATTTGTACCCTTAATAGTCATTTAACATACTAACAGTAACAGCTAATAAAATTTTCATCAAATAGTTTATATTTATCAGCTATCAACTATCAACTACCACCTATCAGCTAACCGCAACAACTATCAGCTATCAACTGATATAAACAGCTAAATCAAACATGTCCTTAGATGGAGTTCGTTGTAGTGGTTAATTTCTAATAGAGGGAGTGCAGGGGGTGAGGAAATGGTCTCTGTCTTCTTAACTAGATGTCCACATATTTTATCATTTGAGCTATTTATTGAGAACTTTTTCCTTTTTTGACTTACTTAAAATAAAAATAAGATATATATATATATACACACGTTCGTTGAAATTTTTATCTAAAATGAATTCATATATTATTTAAATATATTTATATCAATGCAATTCACTATATATGCAGAAGGAGGGAACTTCTTACATTCTTCAGCACAGTAATATTATAAAACACTTAGAATATATATCACAAATTCAACTATAAGGTATAATACATGAGTAGACAAAAATCTCCCTAAAAGAAAACTTCCATATAATTCCCTTTGTTAAATCCAACTAGGGTGAGCAAAAAAGCAAATGTTTGAATGGTATTTATTTTTGGAAAAAAAAAATTAAAACCTAAATTTTAGTGAACAAGAAACAAAATAAAGATATAAAACACAAATGAGACGTAACATATTAAAATTCATGTACTTTCTACGGTTACTTTACTATTTTAAAAGTAAATTTTAATTTATTAATAACCACCATTAGATATAATCCAATGATGATCAATATAAAGTAAAAAAGTGACCAAAAAACAAAATTACTGTAAAATATCCCTAAAATTCAAATATTTTAATTAGTTAATTGTAATTAAAAATATTTACGTGTTAGAGTTTTTCTTTTTAGGAAATTTGTATAAGCCCATAAATAAAAAGCCCGGCCCAACAAGTGTAAACCAATTGCTAGATTGTAGCAAACAAGGCACAGTGGCACTATAGAGGTAATTAAGTCTGTAGCAAGACTTTGGCATCGATCTCTAAAGCAGCTCTCCCTGAAGTAAGTACCCTCTTAGAGCAATATCGGTAAGTTGAAGCTTTTCTTTTTCAATTAGAAAAAAAAAAAAAAAAAAAAAAAAAAAAAAAAAAAAAAAAAAAAAAAAGGTTAGAAGAAAGAAAGAGGTGCCTACATCTTTAAGCAGCTCTTATCTTAGTGTAACGTTTTGTGTTGTGGTAAGCTCTTCTTCTGCAATGTCGACAAGTTGGAGGCTTTTCTCTTTCAATTCAAAAAAACCCAATTTTATTGCTTTGAGTACAATGGAAGTGCACTAAATATATTACTTAAAAGAAACTTCCTATATAGCAATATGTTACTTCATTTTTAGTTTCCTCCAAAATTTTATAAACCTAATTCTTTTGAAAAATT
>CATIWO010398213.1:0-18851 GCA_949673435.1 Macaranga tanarius
CATAGTCGATGGTCACATTATATCCAATAAACCAACCTCAAGTTCATAATATATACCATTCACCACCATAATTTCAACATTATATTCATTTCACATCATTTTCAATGTACTTAGTGAGTCACTACTCACCATTCAATCTCACTTCAATATTCTCATAACACTATATATATATCATTTCTTGCCACATTAAATGGCTTGCACAATTCATATAGTAACATAATTCACATTTAAATATAAAATCAATATATATATATATATATATATATATATATATATATATATTATCAATAATTACTTACAAAAAAGCTTGAACTCTTTCTCAAGGAAAAGCTCACTCTATTGAGTAGGGTCTCCACCACCTCTTCCAACTCCTATACATCATTACATACCAATTCCGATAATTAAATATTGTAATTCATCTAAATTTTACAAAGTATAACTAAATGATCCAAATTTCAATATAACCTAGAGATACACACACAAGTCCAATAACCCCCAAATTGGTACCAAAGCTAGGGTTATGAGTCTGCTACAAATTTCAATTAGAATCACTCAATTAGGACATGTGTGGAATTAATTGTAGATTTTAGAATCTATTCAGCCAAGACAGAGCAACAATGTGAGTAGTAAAATGTCGGCTCTTGCCTATGTACGGACTTAGACGACTCTTCCGGGCCAACGGGATGTGCTTGGTGTTCTTCGATCCTAATATATTCAACATCCATCAGCCATATGTCATTTATAAATTATGCATACTATGCCATGAATGTATGTTATGCTCATATCCCAAGGGAATCTAATTCCCGCTTTGATACCATCAAATATGGGACCCGCAACACGTGGCCTTAACAACCCAAATACGTGTCCAAATAGAAATATACTCAATTATATTATGAGTATATATGCATGTCATGCACATTATTAACTTAACATATAATAGTTTATATACATACTAGTAAAACAATAGGGAAAAAACAATGCAAACATTTTTTTATAGGGTTGGGCTGCGCCTGAGGACTGGTGCTCGCTAGTGGCTGTAGGCAGCCAGGCCTACTGGCGCCCGCCAGTGGCTGATGGCAGCCCTCTTTTGCTCTGTCCCAACTTGCGTAAAACACACCTATCTCATATAGCACACACACAACGTGCTTCCGGGACAATGCTTCTTACACAAAATTCACAAAATAGCACATCCAAATTATATATATATATATATATCAAACAAACTCATAAGTCATATATATATACTCTACAATACATTCTCAAATGCACACTTACATTGCATTCTCAATGCTAAAATGCACACTTACACATACTTAACAGTTCATAACTTCAAAATATTCATATAATACAAGGCATGTCTAGTACATATTGACATAGAGCTGCAATGCTCAAAATAACGTCACCAAATGCTTGTGGTGCATGACAATGAATGGATGAAGTCAAATTCACCAAGCACACCTCGCTTCCAGAAATCACTAACAATGCAACCCTCAAGCTCGGATTAACTATTTCCTGAAAAATAGTTGCAAAGGGGGTGAGCTTGCGACTTAATAAGCAATTACCAACATAACAATACATATATCACTTCTCAAGAACTAATTAAGTGATATAATATTACAATTCTTATAAACTAAGTTCAAGTATGAACTATAGCCTTAATTCCAATACATACTCAACATATACCAACTATATCTTATCTTTACAAGCATTACTCATGCAAACCAATACATACATATAAAAACAATATAAAGTAACATCACATGCCATTACATAAAACCAAAACTCATTCCTTCATAACACATAATAGTTTGGTCTTCGGCCGGAACCACCTCACATGTGCATTTCTCACAAGTGGTCAAATACTAGGACTATCCACCCGACTCAGTCCCAGTTCTTACATCTTTACATTCTTACATTTTATTTATTGGTTAGCGATACACCCGTCTCAGCTTGCCCATTTCATAATTCATCTTTTTCTCATATGACCACTACTAAAACTATCCGCCCGACTCAGTTTCAGATTTCACAATCAGTAGGATTATCCTTCCGGCTCAACCCTACTATCTCACACATTCCTCACCAACATTTCAATCACTTCTCATACACATACACAATTCATATTGCAATATTCATGCCCCACTTTACATCACATTCCATCAATCCATAACTTATCATTCTTATATACATATTTTACATCTCAATAGCCATATACCACTTCATATTATATTCAATCACAAATTAACATTTTCACAAACATACATATCATATGTATTATTCATATCGCATCACATAAATTATTCAATTCATTCATAATAATATTATTCTCATAGTCTAGAGAATTAATATACATATCGTTATATTAATAATCACTTACACACAATGCTTCAACTCCTTCAAATGTCAAGCTTTCCTTAGTGAGTGGTGTCTCCTTTTTCCTTATCCACTCCTACATATAACTATGCATCAATACCACATAACAAGCTTGACTCTTGCATTCAATTCAACTAAATGCAATTACATGCCCTAGGTTCAATGTACCTCAAAGTAGCCTACACAAGTCCAAAAATCATGAACTTCATACTGAGGCTAGCAAATGCGTCTACAATAAATTCCAATTAGAATTTCTAGATTTGGACATGCATATAATTAAATATGGATTTTTGACTAAAATCGGCCAAAACAGAGTTGACAGCATGAGTACGAAAATGTTTAGCTGTGTCAGTCAGTCTTAATGATAAAATTAGCTCTGGCACAAAACATAAAAGTTATAGAAAACACTTTGAAGTTTTCAGAGAATCAAACTTTGCTCAAATTAGAGCTCTAAAACTCCAGATATGGTCAAAATACTAAGACTGACGAAATACCAAAACAGATACCGAATTTTACAACATCAACAACCTAACTCAAATAATCAAAACAAATGAAAGGTTTACCAAATATGATGCTCTAACCACTTCTAGACCTTCTAAAGCTCCCCAAATTGATTCTCAGATGAGTAAAAAAAATATAAAAATCTCCAAAAACTAACTAAGAAGTCCTCTTCTTCTTCCTTTCTAATAAAAATCTCTACACTCTAAACATACACACACACACACACTTTACGAATCAAAATACACCATTTGCCCCTTCAAAAAGTCCTTCTAATAATTACATATCATCTCTAATAATAATAATAATAATAATAATAATAATAATAATAATAATAATAATAATAATAATAATAATAATAATATAGATAATTATCAAAAATCTCTACAATATCTATTAATAAAATAATAAAAAAATATCACCTAAATCTCTATACACCCTTAATAAACTTAGATTATTGTAAAATAAATCCTCAACTTTCTAATGTGACAAATCAATTTCAACTTATCTTACAAATAAGTCCTTTTCTACTACATGCAAATACCCCACTTAGACATAAATCTACAACTCTACTCTAAATGATAGAAAAACATACTGCATGTGCAGTGCATCTAAGATGCAGGTGTCACAGGAAGAGTTAGAGGGAGGAAGTGATCTAAGGAAATCGAAAGAAATAAATTTTGCTTATATCAAACTAATAAAATTGTCATTTTCACTTTTTTTAGTTCTTTCCTCTCTCACAGCAAAATTAGAATCAACAATTTATTAAAAAAAATTAAAACTTTCAAACAACAAAAAATAGATGTAATATTTCCATAAGTTTAATAAAAATTTTCTTCTTCTTCTTCAATGACTTCTTCAGTGGTTGCTTTTTCTTCTTTTCTCTAACTCTCAATCAACCCTTTTATTTTCTTCAAAAACCTAAAATTCTAATCCAAATCCAAATCTCACACAACATCACTCTCTTAGATCCTTATCTTTCTCCATCAAATCCTCTTCAAATAACAACCAAATTGTATACCCAATTTCGTTGCTGCCGTCGGTAAAAAAAGCTTCCATCGCTGTTGGAGAAAAAATTATTTATTGTCACCACCGGAGAGACTTTTTAGGAATTTCTAGTCTCTCTTTGTTTGAGAAATCAAATGGTAATGAAAATGTGGATTATGAAGAAAAAAATTATTGAGGATGAGATAGAGCTTGAGGCTATAATGGGAACAAAGGGTTAAAGATATTGAAATAGAAAAATAACAGTGTATTGTTACTAGCCATAAATCTAATTTTTAGTTTATGGAAATCCAATATGGCAACTCTTCCATTGTGGATGACCATAGTGGCAATGTTCACATTACATGGTTGTTGATGTCATGAATTTCTGTTATATTTGACACAATAAAACTTATGTGAAGCTTTTTTAATTAGTTTTAGAATTTAATTGTAAAACTTTTTGCTTATAATACTTAATTGTAAAAATGAAACTCTTTTAGAACTCATAGTATTATTATCCACATATATATAAATGTATGCACTTGTCAAGTTTTGTATTAAAGTCTAAAGAGTATTAATTATTAGCTTACTTGTTTATATTAATTTTTTGTACTTCCTAAATATTATTAAAAATGTGGACATGATGCATGAGGTATGACCTGGAATTTTTTTTTCTATATTGTTCCTAGTGCTCTCATTTTTAAGGAAAAAAATTGGCTTCTCTTTAAGTATCCTCAATTTTCTTTTACTCTGTATCTTTGTCTCTTTTTGCTCCATATGCATTGTTTGATATGTTATCATTTGCGTTTTATTTTATTGTTGCTATTGTAATTACATATTCAATCTCTTTTTATTTTTGATAGAAAAAGATAAAATTTTTATTTATTAAAAATTAAAATATATCTTAATAAAAAAATAATATAAATAATAGTACAATTAAAAAGCGTCAAAATAAATTTTATTTATATGATAAATTTTTTATTATTATTCTTAAATTGTATTGATGAAATTTTTTAAATTTATAATTCAGTTATTCGTACGTACATTGTTAGTATAGATGTACTCTAGTGTCATTCTTGTATGATGACATTGTACTTTTATCCTTATGGCAATAAAATATTTATTTAAATTAAGTGTTAAGTTTATTTGAATATTTACCCTTTAGTATTATGTTAAATGAGTTTATTATCAAGAGTTGATAATAATAGTGACAAACTCATTTGGTACATATACTATAAATGTTTATAGTCGTTGGATTAATATAAGGGTAGTATTAATCACTAGATTATCACCTCTGTCTATTTTTCTTAATCGGTATGTGATATCGATAGTGGGAGGTAGTAAGTCTCATACTAGTTGATATGATATATCAAAATAGATATGTGAATACTCGTGTGATGGGTGGATTGAACTGTGACGTAAGATTTATGATTGAATAAAAATTCACTTTTGTCAACAATCATAATCTTGAACATAATGGTGCATATGGTTCTTTAACCTGAGGTGACACAGTCATCCACATATGGTTAGTTAGAGTTTATTATCGCTTACATACCTGTGCTAGCCACATATAGGTATATAGTGTGTGGTGGCTCTAGTCGATTATATATAGGGATGAGTGATCGGTCAAGATGGAATTCATTACTTGGAGTGAACCGGGATACGATCCTATGCTGTGTAAGTTATTTTTGATGAATAAGTACCTAGCCAGGTCAAACTCAACTTACCCGAAAAGAGTTTTGGTACTAGAAAAAAGTTTTTAGTAGTAGTCGTATTTTATCGAGAATTGAATTAAAGATGAGGTCATATGATTGAGGCAATTAGAGTTTGACTAAACTGTGACTCTAGTAATGAAGGGACATTTAGTGCACGGTAATTATGTTATATAGTTCTTATGGATCTGTATATAGCATTCATTTATAATTGGGTAGTCGTGATATCTATGCTAGAGGTCACTTATGACTTATGAGAACTAAATATGATTAATTGGGATTTCATATTTAGTATGGAAAGGTATTTTCATAATATTAAGTGTTAATATTATTTCTCATTGCCATTTAGTCTTGAACCTAGTAAATCACACACACAAGAGTTGCACATTTGAAGATTAATATTAATTTAATTATTAATTAAAGAGTTTAATTGATTAATTAAATAAATTGAATTGGATTTGCGCATATGCAGAGATCTAGCATATCCCGAAATCTAAATTCAAAGATTGGGACTTTATTGCAATTAAATAAATATTAATTTGGACTTTATTTAATATGTAATATTAAGTTCAAGGACTAAATTAATATTTGCCTCTAATTTTATTTATTTATATATGGCCCATGAGATGGACCATTTATATTAATAGTGATGGACTTAAGATGGACTTTATTTAAAGAGTTTAAATTAGCCCATTAGTTGTCTTATTTGATATGAAGTGGGCCTTATTTAAGTGTTAGAGAAGCCCATATTCCCATAACCTTAGCTCAACTCATTAAGGGTTAATGAGGTCAAAGGCTAATGTTATCCATGTAACCCAACAACACCCACTAACTCAAAAAGCAAAGTCATACATATAGATTGAGTGTGAGACACTCAATCTATCAAGTGCATGTAGCTTAAGTATGAGACACTCAAGCTATGATAATGCATATGACTTGAGTGTGAGACACTCAAGTTATTATTATTATTAAATTGGTTTTTGTTTAAGTTAGTGGAGAGTGTAGAGATAATACACTTCTAATACATTTGACATTTTGAGAGCACATTTGATAATCTTACAAAAGAGAGAAAATGGTTGAAAGTGTCTTCTTCTTTCTTTTTCTTAAAATGTAGAGAATTTAAATATACACAAGGGTTATGTGCTTTTAAGTCAAGGCCATTGTTGTACAATAGTTATACAATACCACATCCATCATCCATTGGAGGTTGTATCTTTGTTCCATACATTCAAGTTTGGAGGGGCTCTAACAAGCATCTTGGGTCAAAGAAGAGAGGCTTGTGGGTAGAGCTTCACCAACCTTGAAGATCTTCCTTATGCAACTTGTGTGTTTTGAGTTAGAGGCTTCACACTTGGGGAGCTTAGAGCTTATAGATCAACATCAACTAAAGCTTGTCGAGTGTGCTACTAACTAAGGAGTTCTGTAAGTGTTGCCAAACTCTTAGTTGATAGGTCTTGTGGTATGGTGGCATGACTTGGTTGTTTGTTGTTGAAATATTATTCTTAATGTATGTTTTATGTATTTTCTATGTGATATGATCTATGGGCATGGATAGATTCATGTGTTCATGCAAGAGTTGCATGTAATCAAAATTTTAAAATTCCACATGTTTTTGGTTTCCTATGAATCTTATCCTTTCAAGTGGTATCAGAGCCTAAATCACAAGTTTTACATGCTATATAGCATGATAATTACAAGAGTTGTGATTATATTTGTTGTTAGTTGCAAGAGTTGTAACTAAATATGCTTAAACATACAATGCACTGTTCATAAGTACTGTTTCACAGTTACTATTCACGGTATATTTTTTGTTTCTTTTCTTGTTTGTTTGACTTGGCAAATACATGATAATATGCATGAGTTGTATTTTATTAAATATTTACTTGTCATACATGCAAGGATTTATCATGGACTTAGTTTACATCCTTGATTTGTAATAATAATTAAGTTTATTATTATGAATATGTAATTAAATGTTAGTTGCATAGATTAGGATGTAAATTATTTGTCTTGGTATGCCAAGGATTGAATGTAAAAATCACAAGAGTTATGACTTAAAGATTGAAATGTTCAATTTGGTGGCCCATTCAACCTCTGATGGCATGGATCAAGGCCCATGGTGATGGTGACAAAGGAGGCTCATGGAATGAAGGTTTTTCTTGGGCTAGGCCCACTTATAATTATTCTAAATGTTAGAATAGGCTTAGAAAGGCCCATGATCACTCCTTATTTGTGCATCTATTTTGCATGTTCAATGTATAAATGTAATATGTATGTTGAGGCATGCTATATATGTATATGATATGTATATAGATGGATGTAGAATGTCATGCAATGTATGTATGAGATATATATATTGTGAATGATTGGCATGCAATATATGTATGAGATATTTATATGTTGTAAAATAGATAATATGTAAAGTGAGATCTTAATTAAAGACCCAAAAATCTTTCAATCTAATTTAGGTCTAGACTCTCCATTGGAGCAATAACTTATATGACTTTAGACTTATGTGCATCGAATACAAATACATAGGGCTGTCTATAATGCCCAAGAGATTCATGTAGTGTTATTGTTAAGCATGAGATGTTTCATGTGTATGGATACACTATGGGCCAAGAATGGAAAATAGGCATACCTGAGGTTTATAGTGTCAAATCCATACATTTCACTGATCCAATAGTATAGACCTAACTAATGCCAAAGGCTAAGAATGGCAATTAGGTGTACCTGAGGCTCGTAATATTAGGAGCCAGATTAATGGAATTTTACATGAGATGTGATGGACATGAGTTATCCACTTAATGAGAACTATTATTCCAAGAATGGCAATATGTACTTGAGGGATAGTAGTGGCCCATTAAGAACTCCATTACCTACTAGAAATCTATCCAATAAGGGGTTTTCATTTCCTACTTGGAAGTGTAGGATTTTCCAAATTAATAGGAGGCTATTATGAATAAAGACCAAATCTAATGGTGATTATAATGACATGTAACTAATCAATCTTGTTACCTTTTGTAGAATTTGATAACATGAGACCTTCAAACCCACTTTTCATCATACTTGATAATAATAGGCTCACGGGCCCTAATTTCATAGATTGGCTAAGGAACCTAAAAGTTATTTTAGCTTCCAAAAAGATACTCTATGTATTAGAACAAAGCCCACTCAGACCTCTTCCTAAAAATACTTCTCAAGAGGAGCATGACACTCTTGAAAAATGAAAGGATGATGACATGCAACCATGTTGTATAATATGGGTTTTTATGAGCACCGAAATCCATCAACAATATGAGAAGTACACTAGTGTAAGGGAAATTCTACTTCACCTATAAGAGTTATTAGTGAGCATAGTAGGACCGCAAGATATGAGATATCAAAGCAGTTATTCTGTGCTAAGATGAAAGAGGGAGAGGAAGTGGAAGTCCATATGAACTCCATAATTAGATTGATAGAGGAGCTAGAGAGTCTAGATTTCACTATGGACTTCCATCTACAAATGGATTTGATCATTCAATCCCTTCTTGAATCTTTTGGGCAAACCATTGCCAACTTTTATATGAACAAGATAGAGTGTACACTTATAGAGCTCTTGAATATGCTTATAACGACCCAAAAGGACATTTAAGGAAGCAAAAAGAAGCAGGTTGCTCTTATTGCTTCTTCTAGTGGGACTAAGAAGAAAAGTAATAAGAAAAAGAAAGGCAAGACAAGTATTGTTAAGCCCGTAGGTGGCATAGCCAAGAATAAGGGCAAGGCCACTCTGAGGGAAGAGCAAAGCAAAGCAAAGTGTTTCCACTACCACGGTGAAGAACATTGGAAGAGGAATTGTTCTAAGTTCCTTAAGTCTCTCAAGATAAAGGGAAAGGGAAAATAAGTTAAAAGTGAGACTTTCTCTAATTTATTTGCTTTTAAATGTTCTAAGAGCTTATCTAATGCATGCATATTGGATACTGGTGCAAGTTCTCACATTTGTTCATCCTTACAGGATCTAGCAAATGAGAGAAGGTTGAGGCCTAATGAGGTGACTTTAAAGCTTGGAGATGGAGTAAGTGTTGCGACCATGACTATAGGATCTAACTTTATTGATTTATATAATCATATTTTATTATTGAAGGATGTATTATACATAAATAATGCCTATAAGAACATTATCTCTATCTCTAGTTTCACTAGTAGGGGTTATGAATTCCATTTTGGTAGAGATGTATTTGAAATTTATTTTGGAAATAAATTGATAGGCATGAGTTATTTAATACATGGTTTATATTATGTTAATAATATGTCCAATAACACTAAACCTCTAAATGTTATTAATACTTTGCTTATTGAAAATGCCTCTAACTCCAAATATCTATGGCAGCTAAGATTATGTCATATCGTAGAAGATAAGATCATAAAGTTGGAAAAGATAAAAATCTTGAGCAATCTTGAATTCGCATCTGATCCAACTTGTGAGGCTTGTCTTCAAGGCAAGATGACTAGATCACCATTTATTGGATAAAAGGCAAGAGCTAATGATGTATTGGAGATCATACATAGTGATGTATGTGGACCATTTAGTGAAATAACTAGAGGTGGTTTCTACTACTTTATAACCTTTATAGATGATCTATCAAGGAATGGGCATTTGTTTCTTATAAAGAACAAAAGTGAATCTTTTAAAAAGTTCAAAGAGTTCAAGGCCCAAGTAGAGAACCAAACTTAGAAAAATATTAAAACTCTAAGATCTGATCGAGGAGGTGAATACTTGAGTACTGAGTTTATTGAGTTCTTTAAAGAATATGGCATTGTATCATAACTCACACCACCTGGAACACCTCAATTAAATGGTGTGTCCGAGGGGCGAAATCGCACTTTATTAGATATAGTACATTCCATGATGAGCTACACCGATCTTGTCACGCCCTTACTACCATTAACTCCATTAATACATATAATTAAGGAATTAATGATAATAAAGGTGTTACTTATACAATCAGAAAGAATCTCTTAACAATAACATTTTTATTTTTTTCTTCCATTTACTTAATACTATAATTATAATCCTTAAATGATGTTAACCTTGTGTGAAATAATTTCATAATAAATACCAATCATTCTTATATTACTGCAAGTATATATATTGGTGGACATTTATATTATATCTTAATCTCTGCTTAAGACAATTCACAATCACAATAATTAAATTTCTTGTCATACTTTTCCATACGTCAAATACTCTAAAAATAAATGGATGGTAAGGACACTTTTAATATCACAACATCAACTCATAAATATAATAATAATAACATCATTAGTACAATATAATCATCATCAAAAAATGGGAATATATACATTATATGTATAAATGTGAGAGTACCAAATGCTAATAAAAATATAACCTAATACATAGGTATCTATGACTGTAGCATCTCTCTCTCAAGTAGTTGGGACTCTGGCCGACCAGATCAGCAAAAATATGATGATGGTGGTGGTAAACTATAAGCTCTAGCCCTCGCTATACCCTCATAACCTCTCTAGCCCTATGGCTCAAAAGTATCACAATAATAAGCACAGGGGTGTCTATGGCCTATAGAAAAAAGTCCAAAAAGCCAAAATATGCAGATATAAAATCTGCATCACACCCAGGAGAAGGTGACCACTACGTCTGTGGAGGTGGTGTAAAGGACACAGAAAGTCATACAGATGCCATCCAAATGCTCCTCATGGACAGCAGACTGACTGACCTCCGCCCCTATGGGCTGAACCATAATATGAAACACTAGCTCGGCGGCGGTATCATGATGAACTATATATCGCACAAGGGTCTCCGCCTCAGAAATCTCGTACACCATAGTGGCCCAATAAACTTCCATTTCTTCCTCCAGCGCTAACTACTACTCTAATATGGGAAAATCGTTTTAAAACAGTGGTGAGTAATTTCACAGGAAATTACCTAGTGAGCAGCAAAATATATCTTTTAATGCAAAACATTAAACCAAAATAACTTGGAAATATTTTTCCAGCGATAAATCTCAAAGCTATTTAACATACTTAAATGAATAAAATTTCCAAGAAACCCTTTTTAAAGAAATAATACCTTATTTCCATAAACCATTTAATAAAAGACTTCCATTGCAAACAGAATTAATTAAGGATTTCCATAAATAATGAAAATAAGCATTCACATTAAATCTTTATTTCAACGTAAATTCCTCTTTAAACCATTTAAAATAATTTAAGATCATAATCCCTCAATTCATAAATAATACAACATTCTTATAAAAGAATAACTAAAAATAATATAATCATGATTTGATTTCTTTAATAGTTGTTCCATTCAATTATTCGAAAATAAGAGTTTCATTCCTTTTTATCATAAATCATTATTAGTATACATCACATTATCTCAATGGTTAACGTATACCATTATTGTTATGAGAATATATACATATACATATATTCCCCAATTCCTCTAAGAATTGACAACAATATACAAAATCAATCTCTCTCTTTCTCATAATCATCTCAATTCTTTTTCTCAGGGCCCACACTGGCCGGTTCACATGATCATTTATGAGATCATTCATAATACCTCGTATGCATATGGTAAAAACCACAAGGATTCGCCCCAAAGATACCTCTGAATCCCTACGCTGTTCCAAAGACAGTTATCAATCCAGTGGCCAGCTCCTCTCATATATACATATATTACCAACCCTTATATATATATATATATATATATATATATATATTCTTTATATAATATTCATATCATTAGTAAGGGTATAATTGTATCATTTGACGTTCATTCACAAAGATTTTGAACATTGACTTCTTTTTATAAATGCTTTAGTCTCTTTCTTTGAGACTTATAAATCTTGTGTCATTTCATTAATTGGAAGTATTTTTCAATCATTTTTATGTTCTGGTATATTATTCTATTGTTCGGTTCAAGATACCATTCAAAAAGTTGAAGTTTTCACCGAAAAGGGTCACGAAACAGACCCAGAAGTATCCGTCTGGACCACAGAGGCATGTGCCTCTGTGTAGAGGCGCACGCCTCTCCCATAGAGGCATGTGCCTCTGTGCAGAGGTGCATGCCTCTCCCATAGAGGCGTGTGCCATTACACAGTGGTGCCCGGCCTCTCTGTGGGTAGACGTACGCCTATACGAATAGGCGTATGCCTCTGTACTACTAGAACACGAACTTTAGACGATAATTTGTAAAAATTCAGTCCAAAACTCAATTTTTTAACACCAATCGTTCAAATATCAAATATATAACTTCAGAACACTCTCAAACATGCTTTAAACAACTTAGATCACTCTAGATCTAAAGAAAAATCATCAACCCTAGCATTTATATACTTAATTCTTAAAAATAAAACTTAAATGGAAATTCATGAAATCAAAAGCCACTTACAACTTTCTCCTGCTAGATTTTCTTGTTTCCTTGCTGAAATTCGACTTCTAGGGTTTCAGAGCACTTTCCTTTCTCTTTCTTTCTTCTTTTCTTCTCTTCCTTCTCTTTTCTCTTCTTGTTTCTCCTTCCTCTACCATAGCCATGCTTTCTCCTGTAGAAGACCAACCACTCCACTTTGATCTTCAATCTTTCATTTCCTCATCTCTTAATCCTTCTATCTTTAATTCTTTCAATCAAGTCCTCATTTCTTATACAATTATATCCTTACTTTCCTTTCAATTTCACCATTCTCAAATTCTATTTAATAACATCAAAATTTATTTGTTATTTAAATATTATTTACTTCCTTGTCTGTAAAATAAATATCAACTCTAATTTATATCAATTTAATACATGAAAATCAATTCCTTAATTATTTTCCCGAAATAATAATAATTAACTCCAATTATACTAATTTAATATAATCGAATAATTCTTAATTATCATTAACTTTAATTAATCTGATTCAAGGACGTGGATGTTACAATTCTTTCCTCCTAACAGAAATTTCATCCTCAAAATTTGTACAAGCATAATTCAATTACAAAAGATTTGGATATCTATGTCTCATGTCCTCTTCTCGCTCTCATGTAGCTTCTTCTTGGGAGTGATTTTTCCATAACACTTTAACTAAGGGAATAACTTTGTTCCTCAACACTTTCTGTTCCCTAGCCAAAATTGCTATAGGTGCTTCCTCATAACTCAAATTTTTCTCTAGCTCTACTGGTTGCTCTTTCAAAATATGAGTGGGATCACTTCTATATCTTTGTAACATGGACACATGAAACACATCATGTACTCCTTCTAGATTTGGTGGCAAAGCTAGATGATAGGCCACTGGCCTAACTCGTTCCATAATTTCATAGGGCCCTATATATCTGGGACTCAATTTTTCCCGTTTACCAAATCTTATCATACCTTTTCAGGGAGATATTTTCAGAAAAATTCTATCACCCACATTAAATTCAATATCAGCTCTCTTAAGATTTGCATAACTTCTTTGCCTATCCTGTGCTATCTTGAGACTAGCCCTAACTATTTGAATATTATCAATCGTCAATTGAACCAACTCGGGACCCAACAATCTCCTTTCTCCCACTTCTTCCCAACAGATGGGAGTTCTACATCTACAGGCTCTGATACCAAACTGTCATGCCCTCACTACTATTAACTCCATTAATACATATGATTAAGGAATTAATGATAATAAAGGTATTACTTATATAATCAGAAAAAATCTCTTGACAATAATTTTTTTATTTTTTTCTTCCATTTACTCAATACTATAATTATAATCCTTAAATGATGTTAACCTCGCATGAAACAATTTCATAATAAATACCAATCATTCTTATATTACTGCAAGTATATATGTTGGTGGACATTTACACTATATCTTAATCTCTGCTTAAGATAATTCACAATCACAATAATTGAATTTCCTGTCATACTTTTTCATACATCAAATACTCCAAAAATAAATGGATGGCAATGACACTTTTAATATCACAACATCAACTCATAAATATAATAATAATAACATCATTAGTACAACATAATCATCATCAAAAGATGGGAATATATACATCACATGTACAAATTTGAGAGTACCAAATGCTAATAAAATATAACCTAATATATAGGTATCTATGACTGTAGCATCTCTCTCTCAAGTAGTCAAAGCTCTGGCTGACCAGATCAGCAAAAATATGATGGTGGTGGTGGTAAACTGTAAGCTCTAGCTCTCACCACACCCTCACAACCTCTCTAGCCCTATGGCTCAAAATTATCATAATAATAAGCACATGGGTGTCTATGGCCTATAGCAAAAAGCCCAAAAAGCTAAAATATGTAGATATAAAATCTTCATCACACCCAGGAGAGAGTGACCACTATGTCTATGGAGGTGGCGTAAAGGACACGAAAAGTTGAACAGATGCCATCCAAATACTCCTCACGGATAGCAGACAGACTGATCTCCGCTCCTATGGGCTGAACCATAATACGAAACACTAGCTCAGCGGTGGCATCATGATGAACTATATATCGCACAAGGGTCTCTACCTCAGAAATCTCGTACACCATAGTGGCCCAATAAACTGCCATGTCTTCCTCCAGCACTAACTACTACCCTAATCTGGGAAAATCATTTTAAAACAGTGGTGAGTAATTTCACAAGAAATTACCTAGTGAGCAACAAAATATATCTTTAATGCAAAACATTAAACCAAAATAACTTGGAAATATTTTTCCAGCGATAAATCTCAATGCTGTTTAACACACTTAAATGAATAAAATTTCCAATAAACCCTTTTAAAAGAAATAATACCTTATTTCCACAAACCATTTAATAAAAGACTTCCATTGCAAATAGAATTAATTAAGGATTTCCATAAATAATACAAATAAGCATTCACATTAAGTCTTTATTTCAACGTAAATTTCACTTTAAACCACATAAAATAATTTAAGATCATAATCCCTCAATTCATAAATAATACAACATTCTTATAAAAGAATAACTAAAAATAACATAATCATGATTTGATTTCTTTAATAGTTGTTCCATTCAATTATTCGAAAATGAGAGTTTCATTCCTTTTTATCATAAATCATTATTAGTACACATCACATTATCTTATTAGTTAACGTATACCATTATTGTTATGAGAATACATACATATACATATATTCCCCAATTCCTTCGAGAATTGATAACAATATACAAAATCAATCTCTCTCTTTCTCATAATCATCTCAATTCTTTTCCTCACGGCCCACACTGGCCGGTTCACATGATCATTTACGAGATCATTCATAATACCTCGTATGCATACGGTAAAAACTACAAGAATTTGCTCCAAAGATACCTCTAAATCCCTGCACTGTCCCAAAAATTGTTATCAATCGAGTGGCCAGCTCCTCTCATATATGCATATATTACCAACTCTTACATATCATATATATATATATATATATATATATATATATATTCTTTATATAATATTCATATCATTAGTAAGGGTATAATTGTATCATTTGACGTTCATTCACAAAGATTTCAAACATTGACTTCTTTTTATAAATGATTTAGTCTCTTTTTCTGAGACTCTTAAATCTTATGTCATTTCATCAATTGGAAGTGTTTTTTAATCATTTTTATTTTTTGGTACATTATTCTATTGTTTGGTTCAAGATACCATTCAAAAGGTTGAAGTTTTCACCGAAAAGGGTCACGAAACAAACCCAGAAGCGTCCGTCTGGACCACAGAGGTGTGTGCCTCTGTGCAGAGGCACATGCCTCAGCTACAAAGGCACATGCCTCTCCTATAGAGGTATGTGCCTCTGCCACAGAGGCGCTAGCCTCTGCACAGGGGCGCACAGCCTCTCTATGGATAGACGTACGCTTGTACGAATAGGCGTACACCTCTGTACTATTGGAACACGAACTTCAGAAGATAATTTATAGAAATTCAGTCCAAAACTCAATTTTTTAACACCAATCGTTCAAATATCAAACATATAACTTTAGAACACTCTCAAATATGCTTTAAACAACTTAGATCACTCTAGATTTAAAGAAAAATCATCAACTCTAGCATTTATATACTTAATTCTTAAAAACAAAAACTTAAATGGAAATCCATGAAATCAAGAGCCACTTACAACTTTCTCTTGCTAGATTTCCTTATTTCCTTGTTGAAATTCGGCTTATAGGGTTTCAGAGTACTTTCCTTTCTCTTTCTTTATTCTTTTCTTCTTTTCTTATTTTCCTTCTCTTTTCTATTCTTCCTTCTTCTTCTCCTACTGTAGCCATGCTTTCTCCTGCAGAAGACCAACCACTCCACTTACTCCTCTCCACTTTGATCCTCAATCTTTCCTTTCTTCATCTCTTCATCCTTCTATCTTTAATTCTTTCAATCAAGTCCTCATTTCTTATACAATTACATCCTCACTTTCCTTTCAATTTCACCCTTCTCAAATTTTATTTAATAACATCAAACTTTATTTCTTATTTAAATATTATTTACTTCATTGTCCATAAAATAAATATCAACTCTAATTCATATTAATTTAATACATAAAAATTAATTCCTTAATTATTTTTCCGAAATAATAACAATTAACTCTAATCACACTAATTTAATATAATCGAATAATTCTTAATTATCATTAACTTTAATTAATCCGGTTCAAGGACACAGATGTTACAGATTCCCATATTACTTTAGTTTTTTTCACTCTATACAGCCTCCTATATCCTTAATTATGTTTCATCCAAGTCTGTTTCTACTACACCATATGAGATATGGTATGGTAATGCACTAAGTCTTAAATATATTAAGATTTGAGGATGCCCGACTTTTAATAAAAAGCTAAAATTGGACAAGTTGGATACAAAGTCAATTGAAGGAAGGTTTATTGGATATCCTAAAGATAGTTTAGGATATTGCTTTTATCTTCCTACTGAACAAGTTATTGTTATAAGCAGAGATGCTATATTCCCTTTGAAAGAGTTTCCTAGAGAAGGTGGAAAAGGAAAGAAGATAATGTTAGATGAGAAGTCATCTAAGGTAGCCCAATAAATTGATTAAATAGATATTGATCAACCCGAAGATCCTATTCCAATTAAGAATGTCATCATTCTGACTCCTAGAAGGTCTAGTAGGGTATCTCATCCTCTGGAGAGATACGGTTTTCTCCATGATATGAAAGAGTTACATGTTCATGAAGGAAGCATTCATGTTGATGATCCTACTACATATAAAGAAGCTTGTGTGTGATAAAGATTCTTCAAGATGGCTTGAGGCAATGAGAACTAAAATGGATTCTATGTATGCAAACCAAGTCTAGACACTTGTTGATCCTCTTGAGAGTACCTATTGGGTGTAAATGGATCTTCAAAAGAAAGATTGGTGCAGATAGGAAGGTAAAACTATAAAGCTAGGCTTGTAGCAAAAGGGTTTCGCCAAAGGCAAAGGGTTGACTATGAGGAGACCTTCTCGGTAGTAGCCATGCTTAAATCCATTCAGATTCTTCTTATTATTACTGCACATTATGATTATAAGGTTTGGTAAATAGATGTCAAGACCACTTTCCTTAACGGTTATGTTGAGGAAGACATTTTCATAGAGAAACCCAAGGTTTTTGAATCTGAAGAAAGCTCAAAAGTGTGCAAGCTTAATAATGGTCTAAAGCAAGCTTTGAGAAGTTAGAATTATTACTTTGATGAGGCTATCCGTTCTTATGGTTTCATTAAGAATAAAGATGAGCCATGTGTTTATAAGAAGGTTAGTGTGAGCCAACTTACTTTTCTAGTCTTATATGTTGATAATATTCTACTCATTGATAATGATGTCGGTATGATAACCTCTGTAAAAGTATGGTTATTTAAAACTTTCTCGATGAAAGACTTAGGGGAGGCTACCTATATTCTCAAGATTTGAGTCTATAGAGATAGATCAAAGAAAATGACAGGTTTATCTCAAAGTTTTTACTTAGTAAAGGTATTAAAGAGGTTCAACATACTTGATTCAAAGAGAGGATTATTACCTTTTAGGCATGGTATCCACCTATCCAAGGAGATGTCACCCAAGACACCCGAAGAAATGGCGAACATGGCCAAGCTTCCTTATGCTTCGGCTATAGGAAGCTTAATATATGCTATATTGTGTACTAGGCCGGACATTGCGTATGCTATTAGTGTGACTAGCAGATTTCCATCCAACCTAAGCTTGGAGCATTGGGTGGCAGTTAAGGCTATCCTTAAGTAATTGAGAAGGACTAAGAATTTAGTTTTAACTTATGGAAGAGGTGACTTACAGCTTACAGGT
>CATIWO010398268.1:0-15616 GCA_949673435.1 Macaranga tanarius
TAGTACTATTTATTAGATATAATATATTTAATATAATGTAACATTAATATATATAGTTATAATTATTTTGTTAAATATTAATTTTAAATATATAAGCAAAAAATTAAATTATATAATTTTAGGTAAAACTACGTAGTTTTATATTATAATTCTAGAGTATATAAGACAAGCTAAATAATTTGGACCAAATTGAACCGAAATTTTTAATTTGGAGAAGAACCGATCTCCGAACCGAACTGAACCAAAATTTTTAATCTCCGAACTGTCCCGAACCGAAAATTTGGAGCAATTCCGGAGCTTTGATTTTTAAATCTCTGATAGTATGGAGCAATTCCGGAGAATTGCATTCTCCGAACCGAATCGGACCGTGCTCACCCCTAGGTACGAGACTATTTTCTCTGATAAAAGCCTCTTGATTTGAACATCAAGGTTGATGGTACTAAATCAGAATCCTCTTTCAGACATCTGGATTCAAAAATTAGAATCTTCTTTCGGACATTTGCCTCTAAAAATTAGAATCTTTTTTCAAACATCTAGCTCCAAAAATCAAAATCTTTTCTCAGATATTTGACTCTAAAGATCAAAAAATAAAAATTTATATCCTTTTCATTGTTTGCATCTATACTTTTTTTATGAATCTCATTACAATGCATACGTATACTTTTTTATGAATCTCAGTACATTACTTGCATTTTGATTTTTGAAAAAGCAGAAGGGGCAAACCATTGACACTTGGGTTTAGCCCGGCCCAAGAGTAAAAGCCCAACGATGAGAATCTAAGAGAAATAAGTCCAATAATGTAAAGTCTGAAGTTCCAACCTATTTGACAAGCCCGTAGTCCAATAAAGCTCATCTAGGTAGTTTACTAAGGTAACGCCTCATCAATGAGGCGACTGCCTCATCAATAAGGTGACGCCTCAGTAACATCAAGTAAAAAAAAAAGAGAACATGGCGCTAAAAGCTCTAACATTCAAAACCATTAGTCATAATTTTTTAAAGCTAGAAAATCATGGCTAACGTGCTCTGAAAAAGGAGTATAGATACAAGGAAGTGGGGAAAGTTGTAACACCCGTATCTTAGAAGCACTATTCATGCATTATACCTTCATGACATTTAGAGTAGAGTTGTGGATTATATTTAAGTGTGGGTATGTGCATGTTGGTAGAGAGGGGCATATTTATTAAGAAAGTTTTGGAGTTATTTGTCAAAATAAGAAGTTGTAGATTATTGGGTAATTATCCTAGTTCATTAAGGGGGTAAAGTGATATTGTGGTGATATTTGTTGTTAATTATCTAGAATTTTATTATTTAATTATTTTATATGGTTAAGTAATTATGGAATGGGATACCTTAGGCTATACTTGGTGGAATATGATTGGTGTATATTTTTGTGTGTGTATATGTATGTTTGTTTGAGTTAGAGTGCATAGATTTTTGGGTTGTAAGAAGAAGAGAGTGTTCTTGATTTGTTTGGGAGATTTTGATATTCTCTACTCATCTAGCAAGAATTTTGAGAAGCTATAGAAGATTTATAAGTTGTTGTAGCATCAATTTGGTAAGCTATTCATTTATTTTGGTTAATTGAGTTAGGTTTTGAATGTTGTAAATTCAGGTTCTGTTTTTCATGTGCATCAGTCTTATTGTTTTGATCATAACTTGAGTTATAGAGCTTTGATTTGAGCAAAGTTTAATGTTCTAGAAACTTCAGAGAGTCCTCTACAACTTTTGTGTTTTGAGCCAGAGCTGATTTTGTTGTTAATATTGACTGGCAGGGCTCGACATTTTCTTACTCTTGCTGTCAGCTCTGTTTTGCATGATTTGCATCAAAAATCCATAATTAATTCCATACATGTCCAAATTGAGTAATTCCAATAGGAATTTGTTGTAGACTCATATGAATAGTTTTAGTATTATTTTCATGATTTTTAGACTTGTGTGTGAATTATTTGGATATATCGAATCTTGAGCTTTAAAGTGCATCTAGTGCATTTGGGTGCAAGAGTCATGGTTGTTATGTGAGATTGATATATGGTTATGTATAGGACTTGATAAAGGGAAGGAAGGCACTCATAAGTAGAAGAAGGACCCGTTTTGAAGTTGGAAGCACTTTGAGGTAAGTAATTACTAATCTATGTTATGTACATATACTAAGCTCTTAAGTATATTTTGTGTATTTTCTTTAATGGAATTGAATGAATGAATAAATTAGTGAACATAAGGTGAAATGACTTTCTACCTTATTGTATATTGTTAATGTGAGAATTGGTTGCCAAATAATAATGTTGGCAAATGATGATATTGGGTGTATTGTGGTATATTATTGGTATATGGTTGGTATACTTTTGGTATATATATTAAGTATATGATCGGTATATTTACCGCTTATAATTGTGTATATTGTTGTTGTGACTATGAGAAATGGATTGTGATCATAGAAGGAATATTGGTGATATATTGTGATAATGCCTTGTTGAGATGCAATTGCATGGAATAATATTGTGATGTTGGAAATATGAGCATGGATGGAACAATGATGAAATATTGTTATGATGATCTATTAATATGCAATTGCATTGAATTATATTATGTTGTGATTCACACGAAAGTGTGATATGTGAGGAATGTGAGGATGTGTGATTGTGAGATGGGCAAGCTGAGTCGGGTGTATAGCTACCCATGTGAGAAGTGAGACTGAGCTGGGCGGATAGTCTCACTAATGGCTATTTGATTTATATTAAAATATTGTGTAATGGGCAAGCTGATCTGGGCGTATAGCTACCCAAAAATGATATGTGAGATAGTAGGATTGAGCCGGGCGGATAGTCTCCACTGAATATGTGAGATGGACAAACTGAGTCTGGCGTATCGCTGCCCATAAATGAAATGTGTGAAGTGAGATTGAGCCGGACGGATAGTCTCACTAAATGGCCATTTAATTAATATTGATATTGTGAGAAATGTAGCTAATGAGGCTAAGTGTGAGGTATTTATGTGAGGATGAATCCGCCGGATAATGAACAGTGAGAATGAAATATGAATGTGTGAACTCTTGAAATATTATGAATTTAGTTATGAGTACCAAATATATTGTTGAATGTGATTATATAGGTACTAATTGGTGTGGTGATTTACACGTACTGTGAGTTTATGCTTTTGAATAAGATAATGTATGAATAGGTGAAGTTGATGAAATTATGAATATAAATACTTTAAGCTTGTGTTTGATTGTGAATCAGGTGTTGGTGAATGAATTTGTAATGTGTGGTATGTTTATAAGGTATTTTTAATCCCGCGACTCTGAGTCAAGCCAAGCAGGCTTGCGCCGAATCGTGACTGAGGCAGGGTGTGCCGACTTCCAGTCGACTCGGCATGGTGTGCCGAGTAGTCTAATCCATCCTTCTTTATATCCTTCACTTTTGACCCACATCATATGGAACTTCATGGTGTTTATATGTAGACTATTTAGAGGATTGAGAGACTATTTTATTACTTTGAGAATGTGTCTTATATACTGGATTTTATAGTTAATAATTCAATCCTTATGAGTTTGCTATATGTGTACAAATATATTAGTAGTTGTTTATTGAGTTGCAAGCTCACCCCCTTTGCGTTGAAATTTTTCAGGACTCGATTAGACTTAGCTTGAAGCTTGCATTGGAGTCTTAGGTGGGCCAAAACGATTTTGGTGCATCCGACCTTCATCCTGCATATCATGTCGGCATATTTATATGATGTTGTATGGATGTTTGTTATATGTTGATATATGTGAATGTTCAACAATGTAAACTCATGTGAGTATTTGTATATTCCAAATGAGTGCATTTGAGGAAAGTTTTTCTTATGCCACATGAATTGGTGGATTGTTGCCACATGTATGGTGGTGTTTGTGGGCCTCACAAAAGTGGTTTTGGAGGTGAACGGAGATAAAAAGCAGGAATCATAGGAAAAAATAGGGGGAATGGATAAAAAGAAGAAAAAAAAAGGAGCAACATTCTGAAAAAATAGAGAAGAGAACAGAAAAGGAGAAAAAGAAAAAAAAAAGGAAAGATAATAGGACATTTAGGAAAGCCAATAAGGATAGGCCAGAGAAAAGGGTAAATTAATAAAAAGAAAAGCAGGAATCAGAGGGAAAAATAGGGGGGGATTGGACAAAAAGGAAAAAAAAAAGGGAGCAATGTTCTGAAAAAATAGAGAAAAGAACAGAGAAGGAGAAAAAGAAAAAAAAAAGGAAAGATAAAAGGACATTTAGGAAAGCCAATAAGGATAAGCTAGAGAAAAGGGTAAATTAATAACGAGAAGGGCCTGCAATAAAAGGTTTTGTAGCTGAAGCAAGCTATAAGATAAGAAGGTTTCAAATAAGGGTTTGGAATTGCCTTTACACTACAGAAAGTTCCAAATTGTTGCTGAAAGTATTTTTGAGGGCTAAGACAGGGAAGCTGAATTCATCTATTAATAATAGGCTTTTATTTTTTTATTTTTACGTTGTTCGTTGAATTCAAATCACTTTTACATGAACTTCAAAACCATGTTAATATTCTGATGAATACGTGATTGTTGTTTGTTTCTTGAATATTATATTTGTGTTGTTTAGTTGGTTTTTATATATTTATATGTATCATCACATTGTTTAGCTTTTAATCTGTATTATTTGCTTATTCTATTATTGTTTTGTGAAGAAAGGAGACGTTTTTTAGTGTTAGTCCTGCCTTGTGTCTTAAAGGTGTCGCCTATGTATAATGAGGCGAATCTCATTCACCTCATCACCATTGAGGCGTTGCCTCAATGACAGAAATGACGCCTTAGTGTGGGCAGGACCATCCCTACTCAGTTCAATTTTTTGTTCGATATTTCTTCAATTGTGTCAGTTTTCTTTTCTATAATTAATTAATATACAACTTAGGTGAAATTTAGTTATTAAAAATTATTTTATTGTGTACTAACTTTTTTATTTTCTGTAGTTACCTTTCTTTTTTAGCAGACTGATCAATAATTTCTTACAGGTATACATGTTTAGTAGCCTACAGGTTACATCTATTTTAATATTAGTTGTAGTTTAATTTTGTTTTATTTTTTATATTTTACGTGTGAAAGGGTTGTAACTCATTTCTCCTCCCCTTTTTCTTTACATGTGCATTTTAATTAATTATTTGTGTCATTTACTCTTTGTTACTTGTGGATGGATGTCAACAATTATGGTGAATGTATACTGTGAATCGAATTTAATCGCATGTAAAATTGACTAATTAATAAACTTGATCTAATCGTAAAATCTAAAAATTATTTGGAGGCAACCGTATTTTTGCATGTAATTAAAGAAATGATTAAATAATTAAAAGTAATAAAGCACGAAACACAATCGGAGGCCGATCGCATGGTCGGGTAGACATTCAAAAAGTTCATACCCAGTTTTCGACCCAATCTCTAAAGACAACTATTGGGCTCCTCTGTGGGATCTAGTTACTGTACAGTGTGTCCCGACTTTAACCCGAGTGGCAACTCTATCTCTAACTTAAACCCGTAAAAGACCCAAAGTTACATTTTCTAATAGGCCCTAAGTTGGCACAATGTTGTATTTGCCAAACATTTGGGCGCACGCTAAACCCAGCCGCCTACAATATCATAATTACTTTATAAAAAGATATTAAGATAACATTAAAATAGAGAATTTTTTATATACAATTTATTATCAATTTAAATGTTTGGATATTTTAAAATATTATAAATTTAATTTAAAATTGCTTTTTTGTTTATAATAAAATTAAAAACGTATCCAATTTTTGTTCAGTATGAATCTGATATAATCACTTGATAATTAATTTTGTTATTGAACATTTATATTATTTTCCCACTACACCATATATTTTTAACAAATTTAATTAAGTCTCACAAAAAAAAAAAAACTACAAACTTAATTTCATCACAAAGAATTTATAGATCAAAGTTATACAACGGGATAACTTTTTGTTGAGGAGAATTATTGGAAGCAACGAGCTAAAAATTTCTGACTCAAAGAAGGGGATTTAAATAGCAAATATTTTCATATTTCGGCTTCTCAGAGGAAATAAGCAAATCGGATTTCTAGATTGCAGCGTGATGATGGGATGTGGATTGATGACCCTGCGGAAATGGGTAAGATGACCTTGGATTATTATTCTGATTTGTTTACGGATGTTGGTGATGGCAATGATCTTAATATTGATTATTTAAATCCGATAGTTACTTCTGATTATAAAAATATGTTGATTGAGCCCTTCTCAATTGAAGAATTTCGCCAAGCTACTTTTCAGATGCATCTTGATAAGGCTCCAAGTCCAGATGGATTGAGTCTAGCTTTTTATCAGAAATTCTGGCATACTGTGGGTATTGATGGTTTTCAAGCTTGTTCCAAGTGGTTAGTTAATGGTGCTTTACCTCCAGGTTTGAATGATACCACTATAGTTCTCATTCCTAAAATTGATGATCTTATTTCTTTGAAAGACTTTAGGCCAATTTCTTTATGTAATGTGCTTTATAAAATCTTGGCTAAGGTTTTTGCTAATCGATTAAAGAAAATTCTACCAAATATTATCTCTGAAGAGCAGTCTGCTTTTTTGCCTGGGAGGCCTATTATTGATAATGTCATTATTGCTTTCGAAATTATTCATTATTTGAAGAGAAGAACTAGGGGTAATAAAGGAGAGGTAGCTTTCAAAATTGACATTAGTAAGGCCTATGACCGCATTCGGTGGTCTTATTTGCGTGTTGTGATGTTGCAGTTGGGTTTTAATACTCGGTGGGTAAATTGGATTATGATATGTGTGAACTCAGTTAGTTATAATGTTGCTTTCAATGGTGGGGAGTTTGGTCCTATTCATCCTTCTAGGTGTCTTCGACAGGGAGATCCACTTTCCCCTTACTTATTTATTCTCTGTGTTGAAGGGTTGTCTGCACTTATTAAAAAAGCTAATAGTAGTGGTCAGATTCATGGGTGTAAAATTAGTCGGGGTGCTCCATCTGTCTCTCATTTGCTATTTGCAGATGATAGTTTTTTCTTCTTCAGAGCGTCATTAGCAGAGTGTGCAACGATGCAAAATATCTTGTGTTGAGCTATCAATCTTAATAAATCTGGTATTTTTTTCAGTGCTAATGTGGCCAGCTCTTTGTGTGTTGAGATTAAGGATGCCCTTAATATGCATAGTCCCTTGAATACAGGGCGTTATTTGGGATTGCCTTCTCTTATTGGCAGGAGTAAAAAAGCAATTTTTGCCTTTCTTAAGGATAGATTATGGAGACGTTTATTTGGTAGACAAGGTCGAATGCTTTCACAAGCGGGCAAGGAGATTTATTTAAAATCCGTTGCTTAAGCGTTACCAACTTACGCTATGAGTACTTTTCTTTTACCATCTTCTCTGTGTTGAGTTGATGAAAATAATGAATTCATTTTGGTGGGGTATGAAGGCAAATGATCAAAAGAGTATTTATTGGGCTTTTTGGGAGAGGTTGTGTTTAAGGAAAGAATTTGGAGGCATGGGTTTTCGTCATCTTCAGTCATTTAATCTTGCTATGTTGGGAAAGCAAGCTTGGAATTTGGTTTTTAACTCCAATACTCTATGTAGTCGATTAATTAAAGCTAAATATTATCCTTGTGGGACTTTTTTTCAGCTCTAGTTTGGGTTCAAATCCAAGCCTTGTGTGGAAGAGTATTTGGAATTCCAAGTTTTTACTTTCTAAAGGTTGCAGATGGTGTATTGGGGATGGTAGTGTGATTAATGTTTGGACTGATCCGTGGTTAATTGGGAATCCACCTTTCAAAGTTTCAACTCCAATAGTTTCGGGATTGGATGATTTAATGGTTAAGGACCTTCGGATTCCAGGGTGTGGTGCATGGGATTGGGAGTTTTCTATTTTTTTTTCTAATGAAAATGTGATGGCAATCCGAAAAATTCCTCCATGAACTGATGGTGCTACTGATCGGATCATTTGGCACTTCAATAAAAGAGGAGTCTATACTGTGAAGTCTGGCTATCGAATTGCTTGTGATGAGTTGAGATCGTTTCAAAATTTGAGTAGGGAGAGATGGTCTTCTATTTGGAATCTGCCAGTTCTGCCAAGATTCAAACATTTTCTTTGGCGAGCTTGCTGTAATTTTTTGCCAATTCGGGAGCGACTTTATCTAAAAGGTTTAAATGTTGATAATTTGTGTTTTTTGTGGAGAAATTGGAGGCTCATAGTGATAGTTTCTCGGATTGGATGGCTCATTTACTAGAATCTCAGAATACTAATTATATAGCTAAAGTTGTAGCTGTGTTATAGGGCATTTGGAAACAGCGTAACAATTGGTTATGGAATAAGGAGTTCATGTCGGCCTCCTCTATTGTTCAGCAGAGTTTGTTGTTTCTTCATTATTGGCAGCAAGCTCAATCGGCTGGTCATGCTATTATTCCGCATAGGGATAATTTTTCTTCGGTGAAATGGTCGAAACCAGCAGATGGGTAGATGAAGTGTAACATTGATGCATCTGTTCCGAGAAGTGGTAATTATATTGGCATGGGGGCTGTTTTGCGTGATTGTATAGGGGCCATGATTTGTTGTTTTTCTAAACTTATTCCTGGTTTGTTCTCAGCCTCTTTAGCTAAAGCTATTTGTATGAAGGAAACTTTGAGTTGGTTAAAGGCAGGTGGGTTTTGCAAAGTGATTATTGAGATTGATGCCAAGCTTGTGGTTGATGCTTTGCATGCTTCTCATGTTGACGTTTCTGAGTTTGGAAGTCTCATTAGTCAATGTCGATCTCTTGTTTCAGAAAGTCAAAATGTAGTGACTTCTTAAGACAAGCAAATGAGGTGGCCCGTGCTTTAGCAAAAGCTTCTCATTTTCATGCTAGTCCCTCCTTTTGGCAGCATGCTCCTAACTTTGTTAGTGCTTTGTTGCTAAATGATGTAATGATTTCTAGTTAATGAAGTTCTCTCTTTTCTTGAAAAAAAAAAAAAAAAAAAAAAAAGTTATACATTCCGACTTAAAAAACTATTAAATAGTTTGATTGAAGAGCAATTGAGATTTATACATGTGGGCATGGGTAGTGGGTACCATGTAAAATCAGTTGACATAGGATATTCTGGTACATTGTTTATGACCATAATTTAAAAGACCACCTTTCCGTTTCTCTTTTGGATTCCCTTTCGGAGCATTACTTCTTTCCACCTCCCCGAGTCCTAACTATTCAATTTGATTACTTAAACTTACTGCACTCAATCTGCTTACGCATTAATCATTCTAGCCCAACTCCAGATACATTTCTTGATTGAATTTGATCCATTACATGATCTTCGCTAATTGTTAATTTAATTTTTAAGCCCTAATTCGCAGTCTTCCCTTTTTTTTTGCTTTCTATTACCCAACTACAAACTATTTTATTATGTTTATTTCGATTGTAGAACATAGGTTTTTGCAAGTTCCTCGTTGCACTTGGGGTCTACAGAACGTGGTGTGGGTACGTTTGCTCAGAAAACAAACAAATAAATGAACTAAGACAAATGGCAAAAGGTAGTGGTTCCCTTTGTCACAATTATCCTTATTTTGTTGGCAAATTTTACATGAGGCGAATTCACATCAACTACGTATTCACATATAATGGGACCCGTCAAAATATTAGGTAAAAATAAAAATAAAACTAATAGAATGCATTAACGTGAGTGTGAATTCACCAGATCCTCACTAAATTAGAGAGATTAAAATGAGTCGGCACAAACTGAATGAATCATCCGCTTTCAGCCTAGAAAACCCGACTGCCGCAAAACCAATCCTGATCCACCAGCCCATTGCCACTTCTATGTTTCTTTTTATTATATTTGTGGTGCAAGCAAGATCCTCGTAACGTCTATGCGTGGAGTCATTGCTGACTCCCCTTGCATTCCAAACAATTGCGATGGTGGAAATTTAAATTCAAAATACATTATAAGTACAAGTTAGGAATTAGATTCACCACTAATAACCCTTTATGATATTCAAAACCCAATTCAGAAATAGTTAGTCGGTATAATACTGTATTTGATAAAGGATGAGCAATATAAATAAATAAATGAAAACTCAAATCCAAATAAATTGTTAACATGTCATGTCATCCAATAGTAATATGTTAGATCAGTTATGATGATAGAGATTTCCTTAAGCCGATTATCTTTTGATCCACATACACTACTACTTAACACGTGCATATCTTACCCAGATTTTTCACCTACCATGCACTATACAGACTATTCACCTAACACACCATCATGCCGACAAGGCAAATCCGTCTCATCACTAAAATAAACATAAATGCTTTCTTATTACAGACATTCCTCAAAATAATAGAGGCAAACAACTTCTATTTAAATCAAATGCACAACTCAAGCACTTGAATGAAACCTAGAACCTGTTACTCGTCAAGTGTTTGATCACCTGCATACATTCTATGTCGCATGTATGAAATGGATACAGATCTCAAGTGCTCATAACTACCTATATTTGCATGCATTAGGCAGCACGATTGCTTAGAACTACCTATATTTGCATGCATTGGGCACCTAACACAAAACTCAAAATAATGCAAAAGGGAGCAGACAACAATTTAGGAAAATTTATTGCTTATAAATGCACTATTATAAAATAACAAAGCTAGATATTAGAGAAAGATAGAAATTCATGTTGAAGCAGAAAAGAGCAATCACTCCTGTAATTGTATGAGCTCAAATAATACTTGCAACAAAGAAAGGATGAATATAGAATAAGAATATACTGAACCACTCTGAGACGAAGCAATATACTAGAAAACTAAATTAGTTCACCAACCTTCAACGATCTCCTTTATGCCCTCTGAAATACATGTAAACTTTCTGCACAACAAAACAAGAAACAAAGTCAGACAAACAGAAAAAGTAGGAGCACAATCAGAATGTGCTACCTGAGTATAGCAAAGGACACAATTAAGCAATGTTGAGCCAATGCAATATACTTCTCAAACTTGAACTGACTCGAAAACTGAGACTTATATTTTGTCTACAGGCAGACTATATTTGATATTCAAGACACTCGAGCAAGAAACTCAAAAGGTTTTATTAAAGCTTTAATAAGCTAGAGTTCCAATTTATATTAGCATTTCTAATTGTATTTGTATATATAACAAATGATAAACAAGTTAGCTTAATTTTTATATATATCTTAAACATTATTGATACGAACCCGCTTGACGACCTACTCTAGGAACCCGTTCAACATAGACCCAAACCCATGCTCTCAAGGAAAGTTCAAATCAAGTCTTACATATACAGCAGGTTGTAACGCGCTTTTGACCAAGATTAAGGCCGAATTAACTCAAGCCCAAAACATAAAAGTTATAGCCCTTGATGTTAGCTTTAAGCAGCATCTTGAATCGCTTTATGTGGATATGTATTACTGTATGCTCAATTAGGTGTGTGAGCTAGTTGAGCCAAACCCCTCAAACTACTCAAGCTCAAGTTGACTTGACAAAAGTCATGTTAAATGCCAATATGTTCCAACTAGAGATTTCTTCTAGCTCCTGATAGCTTCACATATTTACCACCCCAAGCAAACTATTATAACAATAGTATGAAATATAGAACTTTTTCCCTGTTTATATGCAGTCAGTCAGACTGTAAAATAATGGAAGATAGATGTAAGAATCTAACCTGAAGAACCCACAAACTAAGAAGAGACTCTAAGCAAAACAAGCCAAACCCCACCAAGTAGAAAATCTGCAATGCAACAAAACAGAATTAGCAGAACTAACATTCAACTTTAAATAGAAAAGAGTGCGTTCCATATTATGCTTCAAATGGAGAATACAGAAGACGGCATCATTTACATCTCCACTATGAAATTGTAACCATATTATTTGCACAAAGAATTGATTTGATCCTTTTGAAATTAGAATTACAATACTGAAACGTCCAAATGTCCAACGTAAAAATTTTAACTAATTACCAGTCATCATCAGACAGATTTTATAAAATAATAAACATCAAAAATTATATCCTTATAAAGATGCTTACTCTATTATTGAAGCGACCGTCCTAAAAATTTAGAATCAAACAAATTTTACTTCTCTTTATCGTTGTCTTCAGATTTCAATACATCAATGTCTTTGTAACATCATATACATAGTTGCATGCACAAATTATTTAATAACTAATAACAACCTTGACGAGGGAAAAAAAAAATATTCCAGAACTATTAAAAAAACAAAGATAAACACAACACCTAAATCATTAATCAAAATTGCAATAGACATTGAAAATCAAAGATAATAATAAAAGTATTGGCATCAACTTTCCATTTGAACAACCAACACAAAATAAATGCTTTAAGCACTTCAAGAACATGAAATATTTTAGCAAGTATGAGGAGAAGGAAAACATAATCAAAGAAATCTCATATAAATTTACCATGTTTTGTACAAGTAAAGAACAACAATTTTGAACAAAATATAGAGAAAAAAAAAATTTCCACTTTTTGTTTTCTTGCAAACCAAAAAAAAAAAAAAAAAAAAAATCATAAATGCAGCATATAATATACTGGAAAATAGATATGTTTTGAAGGATGAACATAATGATATATGTTTAGTCCTCCAAGCAATATATTAGAAATTATCAGTATTTCTACCCAACCAATATTATGAAATGAAATCTTCTACCTACATTGCCAATAAAAGAAACAAAATTAATGCAAGTAAGCTAAAATGTCCAACTTACCCCAACTAGCAGATGGTCTGAGATGACATCAATTGCTGGAAGGATACCACTGTGATTGGAAACAGGAGAAAAGTTTAGTTTCCAAAGACAATTAGTCATAATCACTTATGTATGCTAATGAGTTTGGTCATTTTCATGACAAGAAAACTTACGTCAATGACTTCCCATGGAAGACAATGGGAGGAGCAATGGCAGCAAATATACAGAAGCCAATATGAAGCTACACCAAACCACATTCAAACGTCAGTAGAAAATAAAAGGATGACAAAATTAATGCATTAGCTAGACATAGTGATGGCCAGAGCTCACCAGGTAGAACAAGAAAAACCAGCCAAAC
Organism: Macaranga tanarius; assembly: GCA_949673435.1. NCBI lineage: Eukaryota > Viridiplantae > Streptophyta > Magnoliopsida > Malpighiales > Euphorbiaceae > Macaranga > Macaranga tanarius. The sequence continues at coordinate 13,063 of CATIWO010398268.1, forward strand.
TTAAATGCACTATCCGTCCTGCAAGTATAAAGAAAAGAGTCATTTTTTGCAAATATCAGCCTGACAAGTCTTGCCTTCTCATGCTATGCAAAGATTTATATCTTCAACTATAAGCCAATTAATCGTTGAATCTCTTGCAAGATGAATTTTATTTTAATGATACAAACCGATAGGACATACAATATTTAGAAATCATTCACAAAGCTACATGTTACTTTATTGCTAGCTTAAATTAAAGGATTTTAAACTTTTTTAAGGCAGAGAAAAAAAAAAAGCAAAAAGAACTGCACAATATTAAGCTGCTCTTTTGGGAAACATTGCTGATTTAAGTCACAAAAACCATTTCGTTCAGAAAAAAAAAAAGGATCATAGAGTGACCTCTACTAAACAAAATAAATAAACAAATAAGAAAATTGCATATAATCGATGACCCCCTGCCCCTCACAAACAAGGATCATTGTGCACTGGATGGGACATCTATCAGTAATTCCTAGCAGCTCAAATAGGATTTTTATAACATAATTTTACAAGTTACATAAGAAGATCATGAGTACACTCTTCTGCTCCCTGTTCTCCTTGTCCACATCTGTTATCACAAAGATACTTATTATCCCCACTTCCTTTTCTAACGAACTAGATATACATCAAACCCTAATCTCTCAATAAACAGCAACATTAAGGGGCTGTTTACTTGTGGCAAAACTAGAGTTGTTTTCCAGAAAAGTTTTCTTTTGAAAATGAAAATTAGAGTTTGTTGTTCATATCATATAGTTTTCTAAAATTTTCTAAAGAAAATAGTTTTCTATGTTTTCTAAAATTTAAAAGGGATTTGGAGACTTAATTTAAAAAATGTTTTCCGATGTTTTCCTCTTTAAAAAAATATGTGTTTTCCAATTAGAAAACACAGAAGATTTTATTATACCACCTTTTGAATCTCACTAATGCACTTTCTTTTATTTTATAGGATTTTTTAACAATTTATTTCTACTCCTTTTTTTAGTTTTAATCTACTAATTTATATTTTTCAACTTAATACGTAACTTTTGCTAAAAAAAATTAAAACGTAACTATATATATATATATATACAATTGTAAACTCTTTTTATATATCTATATGTATCTCTTATATATCTTTATTTACTATAATCTATGATAAAATTATTTTGTTATAAATTGGAAAACATCTTTTTAAGTTCAACAAATGAACACGAAATTCTGTATTTTCTATAATTTTTTATAGAAAATGAGAACTCTAATTTTCTAAGAAAACTAAAGTTAGAAAACAGAAAACAATTCTATATAAGTAAACAGCCCCTAAAGTGCACAAATGTCAAAGTGTACCCATATGACTACATGCATCATCCCAGATGATAGAGGAACATCTTAGCCAAAAACCATTACTGCTAAAAGTATCAAAATACTATTTTATCTTATCAATATATGCTATAGAAATAACCAATTTATGACTTGCTCAGGCCCATTTAGGGTCCTAATTCAGTAGCAAACATAAAACATAAGGGTGTGTTTATTTTGAGAAAACTACTCCAGTTTTCTAGAAAATTTTTCAAAATGAAAATAGAAAATAGGAATTTGTGTTTATTTTGGGTATTTTCATAAAAATCTCACTTGAAAAGTGTTTTCACTATTTTCCTAATTTTAAAAGAAAAGTGGAAAACAAGTTTTTTTTTTTTTCTAGAATTTTCCTTATTAAAATTATAAACTGAAAATTTTGTATTTTCATTTGAAAACACGCCTCTTTTTAATTGTTATAGCGTCTTTTCAATCTTTTTTCAAGCCCTACACGTCTTTTCAAATTTTTTTTTCAAGCCCTACGTACTTCTTCCTCCCTACTGCTCTCTATTTATCCATCAAACTCCCTTCTCTTCTATACTTTGGTACATTTTTTTTTTTTGGGAAAAAAGATGCTTTTTTACTTGATTGATTACTGGGTTTGATGTATATAACTTATTGGTTTTGCTTTTGTTTTCTTTTGTGGTTTTGGTTGGTGGGTGTTTGAATTGAAAATAGGCACTTGTCTGTGCAATTGGTGTGCCAACTGTGGTTCTTGGTATTGGCTTTATTTTCATGGCGTTTTTTTTATTTTTAATGTAATTATTTAATGTTATTATAATTAAATTAGAAGAAGGGAGCTAGAAAATACATAGCTAGTGCTTGATTCATTGAAAAACAATTTGGAGAGGAAAACAAGTAAACACATTAGTCTGTTTTCAAAAAATAAAAAATAGATTTCAATTTCTAAGTAAACATGTTTTACAAATTTTCTATGAAAATGAAAAGTTTTTATTTTCTTTGAAAATTGAAAAATGAAAACAGAATATAATTTTCTAGAAGTAAACACACTCTCGATCAGTTGTTTGAAGTATTTTAGGAAAATTTCAATTTCTTAATAGAGCTAATTTCACATCAGGAACAGTTTAAAATAATTTTTTAAATTGAAATAAATAAAACTTATAAAGAGCTAAAGAATTGAGTCATATATTTATGGCCAGCGATGATACCTACAGTGCCATCTCGCATCCTGAGAAAAGATAAA
>CATIWO010398374.1:0-20010 GCA_949673435.1 Macaranga tanarius
ATAAACTTATCTAACATTGTACTAAGGGTAAATATTCAAATAAACAAACACTTTGATCCAAATGAATATTTCATTGCCATGGGGATAAATATACAATGTCTATATACACATGAATGGCCATAGGGCACATCTATACTAACAGAATTCAGGTGGGTCTGAGGCAAGCTTGGTGCAAGCATCCCATCCTCATCATCATGGCATTCAAATATTTTAAAAATTGAGTTCATGTGTATAATTTACATTTTGTAAATTATGTAATAAGTATTTTCAATATAAGAGACTAAAATTTTTAATTATATAGATACACTTAACTTTTACTACATTTTTAGCATTTCCATATTTATGAAGTGTATTGTGATCACATATCTGTAGTATTCGAGGGTGCCACATTAAGTGGTATCAGAGAGGGGATTAGATTTCCTCGGGACATAAAATAAGTTGCATTTATGACATATCAAGCATAAGTCATAGATGACATATAGTATTGCATATGTCAGGATGGAAGGACACCAAGCTCAACCCATCGGTCAAATAAGTCATCAGAGTCAAATTTTAGATAAATACAAGTGCATGCTTTATATGAGCTTGAATAAATTTTTTTATAACCCCTCCATAAGATGCATGTTCTGGTATATTAGTAAATTGATTAAGAGATGAGAAGAATAATTCAAAAGCAAGTAGATAGCACTGTTGATGAGAACTATGAAGAATGAGAGAGCAAGGTGCAAAGGTATTTACATTCTTAGTGATTTTCCCATAGCAAAGGAAAATTGTAGAATATGAAAAGAATTTTAGATTAAATTGATTATGCTGATGCAAAAAGAATTAGTTATGCAGTGTCATTATTTGAACAAGATATGTGATGTGAAGATTAATATGAATGCATTGTGATCTTGGCAATGCTCATGTATCACTAAAAATAGTATATTGGTGATGCTAAATTAGATGTAATTATAGTGTGGTGGATAACTGAGCCCTAGTTGAGATTGTTTATAGAAGTGTCGTTATTTTATTACAGGATTGGCCCTACTTTAGTAGGGAGATGTCTATATTTTAGGGGAGGTTCTACTAAATTTTCGGTAGATTCCTCGTAAATTAAGTTTTTGCCGTTAGGTTCTTATGATTAAGCCTTGTGTGCAATGGATGAATTATAATTTATAGGTTGTGATATAAAATTTTGAAATATGAGAAAAACATATAGAAACTCGGTGAAAATTGCATTATGTGTTGAAAAGGTTATCGGGGAAGAGAGAGAGCTTTCAAAGCTAAAAGAATCTAGGTTTTAAACAACATGAATTTAGAGGATATAGTGAGAGTTTGTTCGGCTAACTAATGAAGGAAAGATTTAGTAGGGAATTTAAAGAGTCTAAAAGATGAAAAATTGATAGTAATAAGAATTTTACTTAGAACTATTACCTGATAGGAAATGTGTGAACTTAATAGTTATGGAGTTGAAATAAGGAATAGTATCATTTTTGAAATAAATTGAGTATGGAACTATCAGTATATTAGAACTTGTTATGTAAAAAGATAGTAATACATATCCGTGAGTATAGAAAATAGAGATAGTGGGTGAAGAAGAAATTGTACATGTTTGTTAATTGCAATTACGATTATACCATATGTGATTTGGAATAGGTAAGAAGCCTATTTAATGAATGTTGAAGATTTAGTAAAGATTAATTCGAGAAGAGTAGGTGAATTTATAATTATAGAATTTTCTAAGGTGTTTCAGAAACAATGGCAATTATACAGTATTGAAAAGCAGATTTGGAATTTAATTATACCCAGGATTGCATTAGTATTGATTATTTTATAAAGAATAGTATCTTGGGAGTTGAAAGAGGATAAATTGATGGATTGAATAGTACATTATAATGGCATTATTTCTGTCTATATTGAACAAGGATGATGAAGAGCAATTATGTGTTGATTATAAATTAGTGAACTATATTTTAATGAAGACTAATTATTTATTCTTATGAGATGAGGACTTGTTTGATTAATGGAAAGATGTTATAGTATTTTAGGGAAGGACAATTTAAAAATTTAGATATTAGTAACTTTGGACAGCAGAATATTCTCTTGTCGAGACTACATTCAGAATGTGGTATGGGTATCATAAATTTTTGATTATGTCATTGGGAGTGATTAATATATTAGATATGAGTATAATATTTACAAATAAGACTTTTTAACGGTATTTGAATTAGTTGTGATTGTTTTATTTGATGATGCATTTATTTATCAAATGAAGAAGATTATGGCAAGCATTTCTAAATAGTTTTGGCAGGAAAAGATAGTTAAATATTACTTTAGTAAAAATAAATTAAGAGTGAGGAAATTATTTTCCTTGAGAAGGAAATTATGAGGAGAATGGATTGAAATTTGTTAACGAAGCTGTGGAGGATAATGTAAAGCAAACACTATTACTCTCGTGTTATATTCTTTGACTTATAATCTAGAGCTCTTTGTTATTAACTAGATTGAGAAAGCTGGAAGACATTAATTGTGGGAAATAATAGAAGTTTGAACATGTCTTCACTCAGAGAGAATTGAGTCAAGGTAACCTAGATGTCATAAATTTTGAATTCTTGTTATGGTGGTCAACAAGGAAAGCAACATGGAAGAGTTAATGTTTGAAAATGGAATATCAATCTTTGCAGAAGTTGTAACCACCAACGGTAGTAAAATAGACTCGTAGTGCCAATTCCAATAGGAAATCAGAGTTATGGAATTTATGTACATGATGTTACTATAAATTGAATTATAGATAATGGATTGAATTACATAAATTAAAGTAAAAGTGAGATGTGTTGTATATGATTTAATGTGTGGTTTTATATAGGAGCTATAAAAGCAAGGTAAATCTCTCATTTGTTGAGGTGGAAAGCATTTTAGTAAGTAGTTATTAAATATAATGAATAAGATACAAGAGATGATTAATATTGTTCATAAAATGTTAATATTGTTTAGTTAGTACAATGAGTGTTTGACGTATTAAAAATAGTATATGAGTGTTATGTTTGTGTAATATGCCAAGTGAATATAACATGGGCTTGGCCTTGTTCTCGTGATATCCATGTTAAGATATGCATATAGATGAGTATAATGGTATATTATTTTGTTATTTTATTATATGTTCGGTATATGTTATTGCATATGGAAGGAGATTGAGAATATTCACTATGATAAATATGTCGATTGGATTTTTGTCCATCGACTATGTGAAATTGATTAAGTTGATTGGCTAAGTGTCCATCAACAAGGCAAATGATACTAAACAATGAGAATGAAATGTGAAAATGTGTAATATTGCAAGATGCTATCCTTATTGTTGTAGTAAATAAAAACATTAAATAAAGTATTGAGATATGAAATTTGTATGATGTATATTAAATTGCTTATTGAATTTATTTATACTCTTCTAGTATGGAATTGATTATTGAGGGTGTTAGAGTCGATGAGATGTAAATGCATATATTTGACTATATATATATATAATCCTCTATATATGAGTTGATTGAGAATGCTAAATGTATCATAAAGGGTGACTATATGAATATTAAATGATGTGGAGATATAGATATACTTTGAGCTTACGTTGTGAATGAAATCTATTGTATAAAAGAGTTATGGAGACTATAAAAGGATAAATATACATGTTTGAGACTCGTGATTGATGGAATATCACATAATTGTGAATGAATTGAAATGATAATGTTAAGTATATTTTTAGAGTGTCACTGAGTTGCTTTGGGTTTCATTTGAATATGAAAAAATATGTATAGCTTTAAGAAGGCTAAATAAGGAATTTCAAGATTTAGAAGGAAAGGAAAATTTAGTCTGAAATATGTGGATAGTATGAAATTGTAAAAAAGGTGAACTGTTTGTATATAAATTAATTTTGCCAAAGGAATTGAATTCTAATCATGATGTATTCTAGGTGTCTATATTGAGGCAGTGTAAATTGGATCCTAGTTATGTGATATAAAAGCCTAAGATAGAGATTTCTGGAAGATTGACATATGTGGAAGAATCGATAGAAATTCTAGATTGAAAGGTGAAGCAATTTTAGAATAAAGGGATTCCAATAGTAAAAAGGAAGTGAAATTATCATTCACCTAAAAAAAGCAACATGGAAAGTAGAAAAGTTAATGAAGTAGAAATACCCATATTTGTTCTCAGAAGATGGTGAGCAATTAATTTCGAGTGTGAAATTTTCTTTAAGGAGGGGAGAAATGTAACACCTGCCCTCCAATATAAGAATTTCTGAAGTATACATTACCTTTTATACATAGTAGAGAGTAGTGGGCTTAATATAAGTTTGGGAGTGTGTATGAATTGTAGAGAGGGACCCAATTGTAAGGAAAGTTTGGATGAGATTGTCACATTATAAAGTTATGGATTATTGTGTAATTATCTCATTTTATTAAGGAGCTTATAAGATATTATGGTGATATTTATTGATAATTATCTAGAGGTTTGTTGTTATTCTTTATTATTAATATGAGTGATAATTATACATTAAATGAGGAGGAGACTTTAGGGGTGCAAATGGAGGCTTTTAATTGGTTGAAGGGAGTATGTGTATATGTGGATGTATATGTGTGTGTGTGGTATAGGAATTGTAGAGATTTTGGAGACGACGAAGAAGAGAGCTTTTTGAGTGATTTTTGGAGAGTTTGTGAGCTTGTTCAAGTGATCAATTCATAGCTTTGGGAAGCATTAGAGGGTCTTTAATCTATTGGAGGCTTAATTGGCACTTATAAGGATAGAAGAGATACCAATCACTTGGAAAGCTTTGCTTTTGAAGGAGTTGAAGGCTTGAAGTAAGTAATTATTAATATAATGCTTATATATAATGATTAACATGTAACTAAAGTTACATGACTATGTTGGTTTGTGTTAGCTATAGATTGTGGTATACATGTATGTATATATTATGTGTGAGAATATTAAATGGTTGATTGAGTAAGTATTGTGGTGAATTATGAAAGATGCCACATATATGTTGAATTGCGAAAGCCACTTGAGGTGGTATGGTTTGAACATGAATTATTATAAAAATGATGAACATATATATATATATATATATATATATATGAATATGTTGTTGTGAAAAGGCACGATGAATATATGTATATATATTGTTGAGAGACCATAGAATGGTCAATTGAGCATGTGTTGTGATATACTGTGAATATTGGCACCTATGTGTGTGCAAGCCACTTGATGTGGTATGATGATATATAAGATGTTGTGAGAATGATGAAAACACATGCATAATGATTTATGTGAGAAATGTGAGAATGTGAGAAATATGAGGAAAACGTGTGAGTGTGGAGACTGAGTTGGGCAGAGAGTCTCAGATGTGGCCATTCATGTGAGATATATATATACGTGTGAGATTTGAGACTGAGTTGGACAGAGAGTCTCAGGAATGGCCACAGGTATATGAAATATATATATATATATATATATATATATATATATATATATATATATATATGAAAAAGAAAAAGTGAGCTTTGTGTGAAACGTCTATGGCGTGTGTTGAGAACTCCGGACGGATATTAACTTGCATAAACATGTATTTTTGCATCATGTTATACATACATAATGAATGTGAAATGATGTGATATTATGATTTGTGGATTGCTTGAAATGATGTGATATGGTGTAATAGTGACACCAATAATGGAATTTTGGTAAAATGAGTATTAATGATATTATATTATGATTTGGATTATTAAGTGGAAGAAGTGAACCTTTTTGGTAGATCACCAGTCATTGCTGGCAGAATGGGCCACTGGCAATCGCCAGTCCCCTGAATCAGGTCGCCAGTGGTCTGCGAGCGCCAGTCTTCTGGCATAGCCCGGTAATATTTTTGACTCAATGTTGATTCTAAATTGGTTTTACTTCCTGATTTTGGCTTTGATTATGTGAATATTAGATTAATACACACTTGGTGTGTATTTAAATTCTAGGTATCTCCTTAATCAGTTATTGAGAAGAATTGTATGTTTGATTAAATTATCAATTGTTTATTAAGTCACAAGCTCATTCTTTTATAATTGTAGTTCTCAGGACATAGTTAGCTAGAGTTGAGATATGCCCTGTAGAGAATTCAGGTGGGTCCGAGGTAAGATTAGTACAAGCATCCCATGCTCATCATCATGGCATTCGAATATTTTGAAAATTGAGTTCATATGTATAATTTACATTTTGTAAATTATGTAATGAGTATTTTCAATGTATAAAACTAAAATTTTTAATTACATAGATACACTTAACTTTTACTATATTTTTAGCATTTCTATGTTTATGAAGTGTATTGTAATCACATATATGTAGTACTGGAGGGTGCTACAATTTAATTTTCATGAATTTAGTGAGTTCCAAAAGTGCAAACTTACTTCTCATAAATTTTTAAGTCGTGCTGATTTATAGTGGACAGATTTGATGGCATTTAGAAGATTGAATGGGATATATGAGATTATAAGATTATAAGTGCCTTTTATTAATAGAGTTATCCTTGAAGCTTGGCTTCGTTCTTTTGTATTCTTATATTAATACAAATCTTGACTTATCAAAGGAATTTATCAAACCTTTATGACATCTTTATAAGATTGAGGTTTTAAGGACTTAGTTTCCTTAAGGCTCTAATCTTTGATCAAACCAACGACTTGTTTCCAAATGATCCTTAGGAGATCATTGAATTGATTTAAGAGTTCACAAGTTCATTATCAGTAAGTTCACATAACCAAAGGGTTCAAAGGTGTGATTCCTATGGGTTCTTTTATTAGAATCTTTTAGGTTGTTTCATGTAAACCTCTTCCTCTAGATCACCATTTAAAAATTCTATTTTTCATATCCATTTGATGTGAATCAAAATCAAAATAAGCCACTAATGTCATAATCACACAAAATGAATCCTTCTTAGATATAGAAGAAAAGGTCTACATGTAATATATGCCCTCTCTTTGAGTGAACCTTTTAGCAACTAGTCTTGCCTTATTTCTTTCAATGTTGCCTAGTGAGTCTTTTTTTTATTTAGAAGACCTATTTACATCCAATGGCTTTTACATCATCAGGTACCTTGACAAGATCCCAAACTCCATTAGTTGACATAAAATTTATCTCATTCTTCATAGCATTATACCACAAGTTAGATTCCTTACAACTCATGGCTTGCGAAAAATATTTTAAGATCATTTTTTGCTCCAATATTGTAGTCAAACTCCTATAGATACATAACATAGTCACTAGAAATTATTGATCGTCTTACTCTAGTAGATCTCTTTAATACTAGTTTAACATTCTTTTAAGGATCATATTGTTCAGTAAGTTGTTCAACAAGTTCTTATATTTGTTATTTAGTTGGATCCATTACTTCATGATCAATAATTATTGGAACTTGAATGAGTTTTTATTTTTCATCACGCATTTGAACACTAGATGTGTTGTGTAGAATAATAATTCTATCACAAGAAGTGGAAAGTTAAGCATCTGTATAATCTTTCTCAAGAACAATGTTCCTAAATTGATCGCTCCTAGTAATCAAGTCATTTTTAGGAAATTTGACATTTCTTAATTCCACAAACTTAGTAGTGTATAATGGATAATAAAATCTATATCCCTTAGACCTTTAAGTATAAACAACAAAATACCCACTTATGGTCCTTAGGTCTAGTTTCCTTTCTTATAGATTGTAGATTCTCACTTTATACGGTTATCCTTAAAAACATGTATGTTACAAACTCAGTTTCTAACCTTTCCATATCTCAAATGGTGTCTTTGACACAGCCTTAGTCAAAACTTGATTTAATATATCCACTACTGTCTTGATAGATTTAGTCCACAAGGACTTAAGAAGCTTAGAGCTACTAAGCGTACTCCACACCATATCTAATAATGTTTGGTTTCTTCTTTCTGTTACACCATTTTAATCTAGAGAACCAGGCATAATGTATTGGACAATAATCTCATACTTTTAAAGAAACTTAGCAAATGGACTAGGTGCTTATCCATCTTCAATATATCTAACATAGTATTCAGCACCACTATCAGACCTAACTATCTTTATTTGCATACCGCATTATTTTTCTACTTTTGCCATAAATACCTTAAAGGAATATAAAGTTTCATTTTTATTATAAAGTAGAGATACATATATTGTGAGTAACCATCAGTGAAAGTAATGAAATATTTTTGACCATACACATCCATATCTGGACTACAAATATCTATATGTGCGATCTCCAACATATCTAAACTCCTCTTGGGACCTTTCTTTGACATGTCGGTCTACTTTCCTTTAATGTAGTCAACATAAGTGTCAAAATTAATAAAATTCAAAGTTCCAAGTACTCTATCTTTTACCAATCTCTTAATTCTCTAGATGGAGATATATCCTAATCTCTAGTGCCACAAAATAAAGAAAATTTCATTCCTAACACATCGTTTAGTGCCAATATTTTTATGAACATGCATGCTAGTATTATAATCATCATTTTGCAAATTAAGATGAATAAGTCCATCAGAAATAGTGTAATTTCTAATAATATATAATTTATAAGATAAATTTAAGGATGAATATGAAAAATTAAAAGAATATCCTTCATTATAAGTCTGGAAACTAAAATTAAATTTTTGAAAAACCCAAGAACATAAAAGGTACTTTTCAAATGTAAAACAAAGCAACTACTTAAAACTAATTTGCACGTTCCTATAGCCTCCACATGTTAATGCATCTTATGTTCAGAGGTTACACTTTGCTCACTTCATACTGCCTTTTGCACGTTTTACAACCCCTGTAAAAAAAATTGGTAATATTGATTATAGTACCAGAATCAATCCACCATGTTTCATGATTAACATTAATCATATTGGATTCATAACAAATAAATAAAAGTTAAGAACCTTTCTTCTCAAGCCAATTTTGATATTTAGGACAATCCTTCTTCATAAGCCCCTTCTTTTTACAAAAATAATAATAATAAAAAAATAAAAAAATAAAAAACATTGAATTCCTTTTTCATATCAACTTATAGAGGCAGTTTTCCTTTTTCTTTATTCTTGCTTTTTTCATTATTCTTCACTTAAGTTGTCAGATACACACTCTCTCCTACATTTAAAATAAGCTTTTTCTTCTTCCTAAACACACATGGTTATTAACTTGTTGATAGACCACTTATCCTTAAATGTATTGTAGAATATCTTGAAAGGTTCATATTATTGTGGGAGAGCATTCAAGATATAACGCATAAGAAAAGTTTCAGACATTTCAACCTTAAGAGTTTTCAATTGAGCTACTATATCCCTCATTTTTATGATGTGTTTATGCACACCATGAATTCTGGTGAGCTTTATAGATGAAAATTTCATTATTAAGGTACTTGTCAAAGGTTTGTCTTCATCAATAGCCTTCATCAAAACTCATACATTGTCATACTGCTCTTATGAACTACAAATACTAGTCGAGATTTTTGTTTTAATAAACATGACACAGAGATTATTAGATCGCTCCCATTTCTCATGTTTATTAATATCATCCTTTTGACTAGTTTTCGTAATAGCAAGTGGTTCATCCTTATTGATAGCATAGTCAATGTCTATGTAGCCTAAATGAAGAAGAATTTTCTCCTTCCATACCTTATAATTATCACCCTTTAATTAAGGAATGTCACATTTAATATCAAAATAGTTCATAATTTGTAAAGCTGTAAAACATACATGTTTACGTTACTAAATTGAGACTATAATACTATATAATATGTTTACTAATGTAAATCATACATTAAAACATGAACTAAATGCACATAAAAATTGCATGTGAGCTAATTTTTCATATTCAAATAAATTCACGTATTTATATAATAAAACTATTAAATTATATCTTTTTCTTAATTCCTGTGGATAAATTAAGAAAAATAATTTAATATTTTACCCTAGTTAATTATACTAAATATAATAAAAATTCATGTGGGATGAAATTTATTATATTTCATATAATTAATTATAATTTAATGTTTTTTTACCATATTTGATTCGAGTACTTCATATATAATTTAGTATAATTAAAGATGTTATCGCTACTCTTTAATTACATAAAATTATATAGATCATAAGACATTATGCATAAAAATATTTATTTCTAAAATAAAATACTAAAATTTAACATTCCTTATTAAATTTGGTATCAATCTTTATTTTATTTTAAAAACAAAAATCAATAAATAACTTTATCCATTTCTAAATTAATTTACCAAAATTTTTTAAATTTTATAATTTTAGCATTTCAAACATATTATCTTAGAAATGTCAACTTGTATTCTTTTATGTATTTCTAAATGAATTACCAATATCAAAACAATAACTTAGTAATCTTAATCACATAATATATCTTTAGAAATGCCAAAATAACTTAATTTATTTTCATGAATTGTGTAAATTCTAGCACAAAAGTAGTTTTTAAAAATTTTATAGTTTAAATGACAAAATTTTTAACTTTATAAAAAACCAAAAATTTAATTTTGCAAGATTCAAATCACAGTGCAAAATTATATACTATATCGAAATAAATTCTAAGTATCAAGACATAAATTTTAGCATGCTCTAATACCAAATATAAGAAATAATATTTTGAATATAATCAAAATCTAACATGCACAAAACCAGATTGCACAAAATTAAAATATATGCGGAATTTAAAGGAAAGTAACCTCTAGCCATTTATGCAATTGTTAGGCTAAATAGATAGTTTACTAAAATTGTAATTTGAGTCTTTTAATACTCAAATACTTTAACCAATAGTGTATATAATGAAATAAGAGTGAAATATATTAGGGACCAAATTAATATTCAACACACAAACGATAATGCTTACCATGCATAAGAAATCCTCCTATCAAGGACTTTTATATAGCCTCTAAGAAAAGGAGTTACTAAGCAGGTTTTAAATTATTTTAATGAGAAATGAATATGAAAACCGTTATATCATTAATCATATGTATTCATTCCAAATGAATGACTTTATTATGTGGCTTAATGAAAATTAAATATGAGACCACAAATATGAAACCGTTACAAAAATTAATATATTTTAAATTCATTAGTATAAAACCGTTACAATAATAAATTAGCTTCAGAATTTGAAACCGCTAAAACGTGAATGGTTACATTTAGAACCTTATTTGGTTTAAAATTTGATTTGAACTTTTTGTTTGAAAGTATGACTTTGAATATATATTGATAATGTTCTTAGAGTTCGTTGTTAACCGGCTTCACATTTAGAGCCTTATTAGGTTTTGTTTAATTTATTTCTACATATTCTTTAATTTTTTTTAATTATTAAAATTTTAATTTTTTTTCTATCTTGTATTTTTTAAAAAAAATTCATTTGTGTAATTTTGAACTTTTCTTGCGTAAAAAAAAAATTAAATCACGTATCTTTTTGGTTCAATATGAATTCATCTTTGTGATTTATGTTAATTAATCATTGTTCTAATTTTATTTTATTATTTCTTATTAGTAATATGATTGTTATTATTTTTCAATGTATTTTTTTTTCATTTTCTTGGTGAGTCTTATAAACATTGTAGTGTCTATTGTTAGTTGGCTCTAAGATCTTACTTATGTTCATATCTAAGAGCTATTTCAATTAGCTTTTTTGTTGGCTACCATATCTATATCATTATTTTATAACACTTACTCGTTGCATTGCTTAAAAAGAATCATAGAAATAAAAAGTACACATGAGAGAAAAAGTTTTATTTGATAAGGAATGGTAGAGTGAAACATGTGAGAGAGTATATAATAAATTGGGATAAGTACATGAAAATACCTTATGGTTAGGCGCATTTTCACTTATAGGCCTGTGGTTTTTTTCGTGATATTTAGAGGTATGTGATTTCATTTTCTAACATTTTAATACCCTCTCAACTAATATTATCATTATTTTATAATAAAATATTAATATAACATTATTTTTCACTAATAAAAATGTTTTACATGTGATTTACCATCAATATAACTATTTAAATACATTTAAAAATATCATAAATTTATTTTAAAAATTATTTATTTTTATTCCTAATAAAATAAAAAATACACCATCAATATGATATACTACTTAGTAAATAATTTAACTATTAAATATTTATATTATTTTATCATTACATAATATATTTTTAATAATATTACTAAGTATGGTACTAAAATGCAAGTAAAATCAAATCGCAGACCTTTAAATGTCACTAAAAAAACCATAAGATTAGATGTGTAAAAACTTGAAACCAAAGGGTACAAAAATGTACTTTCCCCTTTAAAGTATTTATTGCTCGAAAAATAACAGACATTCTCTTTATTATAATCATTTTTCTATTATTCTCTCAATCTCTCACCTTCATTTCAAATTTTTTTCCTCCAACGGCTATCTTTCTATGTTCAACTTTACATTTCTTAATTAATTCAGCCTATTATTGTGGTCTGATTGAATTTTGGCAAAAACGTAGAAAAGCAGAGAACCCTTAAAATTTTCTTTTAAAAAAATAATTATATATTTTAAATTAAGCCAATAAAATTTACCAAATCTCAGAAATGGATTAAATAATTCTAAAGAAACAATTTAGCAAGTAGAAGTTAAATATTAAAAACAAATTAACATTTTTTTTACATAGTTTTGGCATGGTGTCTATGTGCATCAATTCAAACAATTGTAATTGGCATGTCGGTAAAAAATGACTAAATTTTCAACCATATACAAAATTATGAAAAATAAAAGATCGTATATTAATTTTCCAAATTAAGAAGATAATTAAATTGCAAAAACTGCCCAAGTTTTTATTAGACTATTTGTATATATTTTAGACTAGTTGTAACTTTCTGCTATAGTTCTGACGAAACTGAAGTGCAAGGGATACTAAATCACTTCAAATGTAATGACAAGCCAATCAACATATGTTAGTTTCAAATATTAATGAATGGTGTAACCAACAAAAAGCTGGATGAAATCAAAGAATGGACGGCAACCGGTTCAAATTGTTAGCTAGAACATCTTTAAATTTAAGTTGAATAAGCAAAAGGATTCAACTTAAGGCAGTTATACGTCACTAGTAAGGGTGTGCAGAAAAGACCGAAAACCGATTAACCGAATCGAACCAACCGATTCGGTTTGGTTATATATAAGTTCGATTCGATTTCAATTTTAAATACTAAAAAATTCAGTTAGTCAGTTCGGATTCAGTTTTGAGTTTGAAAAAACCAAAAAAATTGAACCGACCGATATACATATATATATTATAAAATATTAAATAAAATATATTAATTAGAAAAACTATATATAAATACTAAAATTATAGATAAAATTTTTTTTTTTAGTTATATAATTAAAGAATACACTTTAAGAAATAAAATTAATAAACCGAAAAACCGAACCAAATCGGTTCAGCTCGGTTTTTAGTCTATAATGGATTCGGTTCGGTTATGAATTTTCAAAAGATTCGGTTAGTCGATTTTTGCCGGTTCGATACGGTTTTGAACCGAAACCGACCGTGCTCGCTAGTATGAAGCGGTATAGTGACTGGTTCAACTTGGGTGATCTGTTTGTACCAAAACTTGGGGCTATTTACCAATTGTGGTTCAAAATTTTCAAAATTCCATTTTTATGGTTGATTTTAAAAAAATTCTAATTTTTGTGGTTTGGTTTAAAAAAAATTCTCAATTTATGATTCGGTTTGACTGGTCAGACTTTTTTTAGGGCCATTTCGCCTGTGGGAGTGGCGAAATGGCCCCTTGGAATATTTAGGGCCATTTCACCAGTCCCACATGCGAAATGGCCAAGGCATTTCGCCTGTGGGACTGGCGAAATGTCTTGACCAAACCGAACCGATCAGTTCGGTCGGTTACCGATTCGGTTCGGTTTAATTTTGATTTTTAAAAATATATAACCGACTAGTTTGGTTCGATATTTGTTTGATTGTATAAAACATCATAATTTTTTTGCAATACATGAATAGTAACATGCAAAATTGTACAAAAAGTTACTATTTTACTATTCATCAAATTACTGTTTCGACATCCGTTTCCAACACAGGTTGAGTCAAAAAAATTTATGTAATTTTCTCATTGTTGTAGTATTTTTTTCCAAAATTTGAAAACTGAAATCAAACTAAACCAGTCGGTTATATATTTTTTAAAACCGAAATTAAACCGAACCGAATTGATAATCGACCGAACCAGTCTGGTCGGTTCGGTCAAGGCATTTCGCCAGTCCCACAGGCGAAATGCCTTGGCCATTTCGCCTGTTGGCCTGTCAGACTGGTGAAATGCCTTGGCAATTTCACCTGTGGGACTGGCGAAATGGCCCCAAATGATCCAAGGGGCTATTTCGCCACTCCCACAGGCGAAATGGCCCCAAAAAATGTCTGACCAGTCAAACCGAACCATAAATTGGGAATTTTTTTTAAACCAAACCACAAAAGTTGGAATTTTTTTAAAATCAACCACAAATTTGGAATTTAGGAAATTTGGACCCTATTTTGGTAAATAGCCCCGAGTATTTTTCCTGAATTTCTACAGTTTAGAACTATTAATGCTGATTTTTTTTTTTTTTTGTCATTGTTCAGAATCATTGCAAAATTTCTTTTGGAACTTAAAATTATATTTATAAATAGACTGTATACCAGATCAAACACAGTTTAAGAATTATTCCTATAGATCTAACTGAACTCCTAATTAATGCCATCGCTGAGTTCAGAGTTCCTTAAAATGTTATATATAGATATATATATCCATGTTAGCTATATAGAAAGCATTTTTATCTTACAATATTCCCACTCGAGTAGTTCAGATTCTGAAGTTGCCAATCTTAACTGGGAATCTCCCTAATGATATTCTGAAGTTTTAGCTTCCTGACAATTGAAGGATTAGTGTCCACTAGACTTGTAGCTCACATCAAGAACTACTTAGTTTGACTGTTTGAGTGAAGTGAGATTAACAACGTAAATGAAAGCAAGAGATAAATCATCAACATAAGAGAAAGTTGTGGAATATGATTTACAATGATTAGGGTCCACGGCAAAGCCAAATGTTCCATGTTAAAGCAAGCTGTGAAGCCAAGAAAATAATCTATATACTTCATTATTTATCTGCTGCAAAAGCAGCAGCAGACGGAGGCGGGTGCTGGTCATAGGAGTTGAAGGTTTGTCATGGAATCAGCATTGACAATTGCCTCGAATACCAGACCTCTCTTTTTCGCATTGGGTACCATAAATTGGATATTTAATCTTGAACTTAAAACACAACAGCACAATAATATTGAAATATGCAGTCTAATTTTTTAGTACTTCCTTTATGGGGCAAGCAAGAGCAGAGAATGTTAACGACAATTCATCACCCCGACATTGGGGTTCTATGATATATATAATAAGGGCTACATCCTAATATTCCCTAAAATTCCTATGACATATTGTGGGAGTAGGATTTACAAGCAGACATGTCATAACTTCATATAAACCCTCTTATACACTTGCCATTTTGAAATCATTGAACAATCCGAAACCTCAAACAATTTAAAAAAAAAAAAAAACTTCTAAAATCGATATCATCGGGCATAGCATTATTTTACAGGGCAGGTACAATGAAACGAGATGCAAATAAAGCTCAGAATATTTTCATTCAACAGGAAATCCTAATCAAAATTACCAGTAATCAGAAGAAAGCTGTGAGCAAATGAGACAAATTTTACCCCAGATGATTTTCCAGTGTGAGATTACTTTTTTATAAGTGAAGTATTGTAGCTTTTAGAAAAGGAATAAATTGAACAAAATTTTGAGGCAACAAAATCGATAATCAACATTCATACCTTTTCATGGCACGTTCTGGTTTATTGCTTTCTGAGCCTTAACAGTGACTTCCATTTGCAATATGTCCACTGCTTGCATTTCTGGTTCACAATATGATCACGCCCATGCCAATATTGAATGAAACCTGACAGATAAGCTCAGGACATGCATAATTATATTCTTTACTTTCATAAAGTAGAAACAATGAAGGCATGGTTAAAGAGTACTCTTCTTGAGTTCATATGTTGTGTGAATGTTACAAATACAAATATAAAAGTATAGATACAAATACCAATATGTGCAAAAATCTAATTCTAGAAATTAAATAAATGCATCCCCAGAGGCATGAAATCAAATCCAAAACCTCACTTCTGAGGAATAAAAGCTCCTTAAACTACACTCCTCTTTCAAATATTATTCTTTCAAACTAATAATAACTCAAAGCTTTATTCTCTACAGCTTGTGAATTGCAAGCAAACAGTAACAAATTGCAAAACAACCATTTAAAGTACCAAACCAATATCCAAAATAGTTCAATTACTTCACTAAACTTCAGAACCATTCTATTTAGGTAATCATACCATCCAAGCATTTGCCATGATTTCATAACACTCGATGAAGCGTAGATCAATTCCAAGAGCTTCCTCATTTTCGATAATGCACATACCGAAGTGATGCAACAGATGACCGAGTTCAGATTCTCCAAATAACTGAACTGGGCCAACTGCAGCACACACTACCCAGCACCATAAAACATGAAAATGGAAGAAAACCTGATAATGAGTAGTATCCAGATGAAGATAATTACTGTCTCATAAATTGCTACATTCTAATGTCTTTTTGTTTATCACAAGTTCATTGATGTGTTTCTAATTCAATCAATAGATAATAAAATGACCAAAACAGAACAAATTTATGCAAGCAGAATTAATTGATGAAACAGAACGAATCAAAAGTCTGAAAGAATCCAAATCAACATTTGATTAAAAACCCACATCAAATAAGCAAAAACCATATCATGTTTGTTCCAAAATCTATAAAAAAAAAAAAAAAAAAAAAAAGAAAATGAGAAGTGGAAAAAAAACAAAAACAAAAACATACGAGCATACAAAAGAAAAGGAAAAGTGAAAGACAATTACAAAACTTCAAAACAGAATCAAGAATTTACCAAATGCCATTTCTTCTTCTTCTTTTGAATCGAAATCTATTCATCCACAGATAATTGTAAACACGAAAAGGATGAATCACAAGATTAGCCGTTTATTTGCCTCTTAATTGAATCTTTGAGAGGCAAATTCTACCTTGCATACTCTGTTTTCTTAGCTTCTCTGTTTTCTCTGAAACAGGGCAAATATGTTCTTGCTTCTCTATAATTGTTGCTTATAACGGTAAAATATCCAATTTAAACACCACTATATTGCATTGAATGAAAATTCGAACGTTGTGATTTAATAGGCTAAATTTTCAAATATTTTAAATTTGGCATATCCTTAAAATAAATAAAACAAATTAAATTTAATTTGGAGACTTGCAATTTGGGTATCAAATTATGTCTTTGGTTTAAATTATAAACAAGAAAATTTGCTTAACATGAATTATGGACGGGATTGTTTGGTGGGTTTTTGCAATTCTAATTAACGTAGTAATTAAGAATTGACACTTTAAAAAAAATTATGAATTGAAAAATATTTTTATTTTATTAAGGATTATATTGACATATATGAAATTAATTTGTTATTAATTGATACGATAATAATAGTAGAATTAAGTATTGAATAGAATTCAATGACTTTAATTACCCATATATCGACTCTTTGGTCTTTAAGTTAGTCTGATTTTAGAAATATCAACAGAAATTTCACAACTGGAGAAAATCATACTCCACAAAGGATAAATAATTAAATCACATAAAGAGTAGCAATTCCACATAAGAAGATTAAAATAAATCCTACAAAAAACATATTAAAAATCTATATTTATTGAATATAAAGAAACAAAATAAAATAAAATAACTAAAAGAAATAATAAGAAATCATCTCTTAGATCAGTGGTGGCCAAAAAATAAAAATTTTAATGAAAATTAGAGAAAAAAAAAGAGAGAGAAAAGAAGTGGCTTCAACCTCTATCACTTTTATTAGGTAAAAATATTTTGTTGAGATAAAAACAAAATCTAAAGCACCATATATTAAAGACATAATATATCCGCAGCCCTGTTTACTTGCCATAATTGGTTAATTTGATGCCTCAACTTTTAATTTTGTCATTTTAACACTTAAACTCATCACGTTTTGCTTAAAACGCACTAATTTAATAGCATAATACATTTGCCACCCCTGTACTTGCTACTTTTTGTTAGTTTGACACCTCTACTTGTATATTTTGGTCAGTCAAACTCTTAATATGTGGCACATGCTGATTTGCTATTTTATGCATATGTAATGACAGGAGTTTAAAAATTGCATTTTAAACGAGTTCAGGTATTGAAACAACAAAACTATAAGTATAAGTGTTAAATTAATAAAAAATGGTGAATAGAGGGGGATACAAATATATTATGCCTATATTAAAATTATTTGAAAACTAATCTTGCAAACTATGCTAAAACTTATCATTTCAGTACATGAAAATGGACCCTTCTAAAACAATAAATTTTTTTAAAACTAGTTGTAAATTCTTGCAATACCCTAACTGTAGTTAAATAATTAAATAAATAATTTTAATAGAATAAATAAATTAAAAATAAAATATATTTCAAAAAAATATATTTTTTATTGTCATAATTATAGTTATAATAAGATTAATTTAAAAAATTATTATGTTAGTATTGGGATATACATACATACATATATACATACATATATATATATATATATATATATATATATATATATATATATATATAATTACAATAAATCTTTTATTTTTAATTTTTTTTTACAAAATTATACTTTTAATAGTTTGAAAAAAATGATTGGGTGATTTGAAGTAGGAAAATGTGTATTATATAAATACTGTTAGAATTTGAGTATGAATATGAACAAATCATTATTAATAGTTTCTTTCAAAATTTATTAAAATATAATAATTGAATAGTAGATTTGAAGAAAGCTCTATGATTTAGATCTTAACTATACACTACCATGAATTACTTAAAAACGTAAAAAGATATTATATTTTTAATTTAATTATTTCTGTTTACTTTGGATAAAATTTACTTCTATTCAGAATTTATATCCTCGTAAATAAGTAATATATACTTGATTATTTTAATAGTAACGGTAATAAAACAATTATTAAATGATCAAATTTAGATATTAAAACATACTCATTGAAAATAAATAATTTTTATTTTAGAAAAAAATTTAGGTAAATTTTTTTATTTAAATTAATGATATTTAAATGTTATTAAAATTTAATTAATTGAGTTCAATTTGAATAGGTCTTAAAACAATAGGAGTCTGAAATAATTAATTTATAGAGACCACATGAGCCACTTGTTTGAAAACTCTTACCCAACAATTATTTTAGCAACTAATCCAGTCTTTTTTAATTTAATGATTAGGAAAAAAAGAAGCCCTCACCCAAGTTTGAGCAGCCTTCTTTTAAGGAATCTCATATCTAATAACAGCTAACTGAAATCATTGAAACAAGTGGCAAACTACGGGCTTTTTACGATTTTGGGTAAAACATAAAATTTATTCCCAGTTTAGAGTTGTTTGAAAAATAATTTCCATTTTAGGGTAGTTTTCTGTAGATGAAAAATAAAAACGCTATTTGAAGTAGCGTTTAGAGAAGCAGACAAAATTTTTCCTGTGCAAACGCTACTTGAAGTAGCGTTTTTGTCAGAAAAACGCATGATTTGACAAGGGAGAGCAAAAACGCTACTGGGAGTAGCGTTTTGGTTCGGTTCAATTTCGGTTCGGTTTTCATAAGGTTAATTCGGTTTGAATTGGTTCGGTTCAGTTATTTTTCTTTTTCTTTTTTTGTTTTCATTTTTTAATTTTAAAGTTATTTATTTATTTAAATTTATAATATTCTAATAAGATATATTAATGTTAATTTTTTATATTTATTTTATTTATTAATTTTTTAAAAAATCAAATGAACCGATTCTCTAAAATATATTTTAAATTTTATTAATAATATTAGTTTCTAAATATAT
>CATIWO010398418.1:0-10490 GCA_949673435.1 Macaranga tanarius
AACATTACTTAATAAAATAATACACAAATATCAATACCAATCTCTACACACCCTTATTGAACTAGGGTAATTACTAAATAAATCCTCAACTTTATGTTTAGCCAAATAGGTCCAACTTGACTTATACTTAGGTCCTTTCCCAAAATACGGGTGTTACACTTTCAGAGGGGGATGTAAAAAGTACAAAGAATAGGTGCCTAAACTACTCGGAACACTTTGCCAAGTCGGGTATGAGTCGGCACGGGCTGGCTCTGCCACGACTCAGCATGATGGCATGAGTCGGCATAGGCGGGATGATTCAGCACAGGCGATGAGTCGGCACGGTTGCTGAAATGCCTCCTTTGACTTTTTAATCACCAAACTTCATTTTAAAGTACTCCAAATCGATTTTAAGCCTGAGATTAGTCCAAAAGAACCTATAAATCACATAAACAATAAAGAAAACATAAAAGCACAAAACTATAATAATAACATATAATTAAACATAATGAAAATGCAATTTAATTAAACAGTCAACAAAATGATCCTAAATTGCTATACTATTTTGCATACTATCAATTATCACATTACCAAACACAACTCAATATTCTTAATTCATCCAACATACTCATCTTCTCATTCTCAATCACCCACAAGTGATAACAATTATAATTCATACATTTCATTCATTTCATTCATTATCAATATGAATTTATAATAAGTATTCAATTAACAATATTACTTATCTTTGCATCTTATTCATTATATTAATACTACTTACCTCAAGTGCTTTTAATTCCTTCAAAAGTAAAGCTTCTCCTAGTGATTGGAATCTATTTTATCCTTGTCAATGCCTATACATAATCATTCATCAATACACAAAGCAACATGACACTTGTACTTAAATGTAACTAGGTACAACTCCATGCTCAAAGTTCAATGTATCCAAATAATTCACACAAAAGTCTGATGACTATGAAAATAATACTGAAGCTAGTAATATGAGTCTAGTCTACTTCCATTTCCAATTGGAATTACTCAATTTGGACAATTATAGGATTAATTATGGATTTTTGATGCAAATCGGCCAAAACAGGGCTGATAGCAAGAGTAAGAAAATGTCGAGCTCTGCCATACAACTTTAACAGCAAAATCGACTTAAGCTTAAAATACAAAAGTTATAGGGGACTCTTCGAAGTTTCCATAGCATCTAACCTTGCTCAAATTGGAGTTCTAAAACTATAGATATCACCATTTAATCAACACATAAGAAAATTCACAAACCAACCCATATACTTCTGTTGTCATGTTTGATTCATGAAGTTCATAATGCTCTTAAAAATTATAGACAAATTCAATAATCACAAAATTCATACAGACTCTACATATATGAGTCTAATTTCATTCTCAACTAAAATCATACAATTAGCACATATAGAGAATTAATTATAGGTTTTTAAGTCCATTCAGATAGAATAGGGCATCTGTATGAGCAATAAATTGTCTGACCTTATTCAACCCTCTTAACAGCAGATTCAGTTAAAGCACAAGATATAAAAATTTTAGAGGATTCTCTGAAGTTTTCAAAGAATCTAATCATGCTCAAATCAGACCTCTATAACTCAAGTTATGATTAGAACAATAGGACTGAAAACAGAGGAAGCAGAATTCGAAATTACAACTAATTAAACTTAACTTAAATCAACACAAAAACACAATTAGAACTTATCAATTGATACTTATATGGATTAAAGACTTCTAATGCCTCCCAAATACTAGCTTAAATAAGATCAAAACTCTCCAAAACTTAATCAAAAACTCACTCTTCTTCTTTTATCAAATTCTCTACACTTCTCTACATCCACACACATATACACACACATACATACTCACCCAATCACAAGCCTCCATTTGCCTTCCCCTAAAGTCTCCTACAATAAATACTTATTTATCACTTAACCACCAATATAATAATAATAATAATAAAAATAATAAATCTCTAATTAAATATAACCAAATATCTCTATAATATCCATTAACCTCCTTAATGAATTGGAATATTGTACAATATCTCCATAACTTTCTATTGTGACAAGTCACTCCAAACTTTCCTTACACTGTGGTCCTTCTCTACATTTATACACATCTCTAACTTAAATAAAGTCCACTTATATACTATGCACAATATGTATTGAATACGCTATAAATATGCATGCGAGACGGCGGGTGTTACATCCTGGGTCTATCAAAATAAAAGTTTTATAGTCAGAGATAGTAAAAATACCAATGACCACATCTGGAGCTGCTAGAGCTTCTTGCCTGGTAATGGCATAGACCCTTGCTAACTCTACCTCCTCTACCACCTTGGCCTCTTCTTTGACTAGCAGTAGATATATTCTCTCCGGCACTGCTTTGAACTGTCATCTGAGATTCTTCTCTGCTTATTTTTGCCAGATAATCTCTGATGAAATGGCCATACTGACCACAATTATAACACGTACCCGGTCTAGTATTCCAACATTCACCCCGAGTGATACCTTCCACATCGATTACACAATGGAGTTGATAAGCCACTCATCGATTTGACTTTACCCTCTTCGACTATCAAATCTCCCAAATCCCCGGCCAAAAGATCCTACTCTTGACTGGTTAGACTTACTCATGTCTCATCATCTAAAGTTGTTCCTTTGAAAACTGGAGCCTCTATCGAATGAACTACCACTAGTTTGAGTCGAGGCGGTGAATGTGCCCGTGGTTCTCTTCTTCTTGGCCTCCATTTCATTCCTCTCTATGATCATTTCCTCAACTTGCAAAGCAGTCTCTAACACTTCTCTATATGTTTGAGGTTTAATGGCCATCTTTTCTCGAATCTTAAGATTTAAACCCCTCTCAAACTTGTTTCTTTTTAACTCATCGGTGAGACTTCTTCCGGAGCATACATTGATAACCGCACAAACTGAACCTCATAATCAGCAATAGAGAGGTCATTCTATTTCAATTCAAGAAACTCAATTTTCTTCCTGTCCCGGTATGTCGCTGGCAAGGGCGAAACTATGAAGAGAGCTTGGGGGGCCATCACCCCCCCTAAATTTGATATATATATATATATATATTAGTAGTTATATATTGCCCCCCTATTTGACAGAAACCCATTTATTTGAACTTGTTTGAGACATGGCTCTATTTGATAACTGCTCTTTTATTTTTACTTGTTTGAGTTATAGGCCTCTACAATATTAAAACCTTTATTTAACTAAGCCCAAAAAAAAAAAAAACCTAGCTGAGAAGAGTTTTGATCTCTTCACCACCTATCACTTTTTTCTTTGTAGTTTTTTTGTATAATTTTATCTCCTTCCCCCTTTAATTTCTTTCTCCTATATTGTCAAAGTTCTTGAATTTTCATCTAAATTTAACTCCATTTTTATTTGAACTGCTTCAAAATGAATAGATTCCTTCACGTATAAGATAAGTCATACATCTCTTTAAGCATTTAAATTTTTGCCCCCCTTAATTGAGCAGCCTAGTTCCGCCCCTGACCTCTGGAGTGTATTACTCCATAAATTCTTTCAGAAATTCTTCCCAAGTTTGGGTCATTGGCATATTCTTACTTCCCGGTACCGTCTCCTATCAATCAAGAGCATCTTGCTCAAATAGGGATACAGCATAGCTAACCTTCTTCATAGTGGTGCATTCAAACCTATCAAGGATCCTCTCAGTGCTCCTTAGTCATTCCTCAGCTACTGCAGGATCAGTGGTACCCATAAAGGCTTTTGCACCCTACTTCCTAATCTTTTCGTAGGTCTCATATACCATATTCCCTACTGGTGGTTGACCTATATTCCTCATCATCTGAACAAACTCCTGCATAAAAGGATATGCAGCAGGAGGAGGAACTTGGTGTTGAGCTTGTTTAGGGCCATGAACTGACTTTAACGACTCTTCAGGATCAACACGAAGTGCTTGATGTTCATCCATCCTGAGATATGCAACGCACATCAACTACATGTTTTCTATAACTTATGCATAATATGTTATGTATGCACTACATTTTATCGTCCCAAGGAATTCTAATCCCCGCTCTAATACCACTTAATGTAGCACCCTTCAGGCACCATACACATGTGTTCCAATTCATTATTGCCAAAATATAAATAAGAAGATTTTTATATGAAAAGATACTTTATATATATATAAAGGTACTAGTTTATACAATGTACATCACTTTACATATGTATACAAATACAAAAAAATTCTATTACAAAAATCTTTGATGCTAAGGTAATGCAATGCTCATGAGAATAAAGATGTTGACATCAAGCACGATGTTGTCCCACCTGAGCTGACAATAAGGACACACTCCAGGCTTCTACAAAGGCAGTGCCTCAAGCTAAGCTATCTAACCTGAAAACCACAATTTGCAAAGGAATGAGCTTGCAACTCAATAAGCAATTATTAATATAAGCAAACATATAATACTCCTCAAGAACTAATTAAGGAGAAAACATCGAATTTAAATGCACACCAAGTGTGTATTAATCTATTATACATATAATCAAACTAACACCATCAATTAAAAACTAATTTAGAAATAAATAACGGTCCAAAAATATTACCGGGCTGCGCCAGAAGACTGGTGCTCGCCAGACCACTAGTGACCGCCAGTGGTCACCTAGTTCAGGGGACTGGCGATCGCCAGTGGCCCTACCTACCAGCATTGACTAGTGATTGCCAGTAGCTGGTTTCAGCCACTACACCAAATTTTCACCGAATTACTCCAAATTCACACAACTCTGATTCCCTGTCCATATATAACACATATACAATCATTTAATAACAAAACATACACATCAATGTAAATCAATTGAACATCACTTGAAATGTCCACATCAAAACCATATTGTGGATGCATTCCAATACTAATTCACATCTCATTTTCAATCCACAACATATTCACAAAACTCATATCATGAATAGCATATCTAACAACTGCTAACATAAACTTATATGGGTGTATATACTCAATGTCCACACCCCACCATAATCATCACATTCCATTCCATATAATCCATATTTCATATGTATATATATAAACATGATGCAACAATGAATGTTTATACAAGTTAGTTATCCGGTCGGAGTTATCAATACACGTCACACACGTTTTACACAAATCTCACTTTTTCTTTTCTTTTTCTTTTTCTTTTCTTTTTTATATTTTTATTTTTATTCTTATACCCATGGCCATTCCTGAAACTCTCTGTCCAGCTCAGTCTCAGATTGTGAAACTCAATCTCTATACACACACGTTTTCTTTACATTCCTCACATACCTCACAATGTACATATTTCAATTCATACCTCACAATGTGCATATTTCAATTCAATAATCATTTCATTTCCAACAACATGGTGGAATCATAATTCATACCACATCATTTGGCTTGCACAACATAGGTGCCATCATTCATAGTTCACTATAAGCATTATATGCTTATATAACTTATTCTTGTTATAGTAAATGTCATACACAATCAAACATAGTTAAATAATTATAGTTACAATAGAATTAGTATATGTAAGCATTGTATTAACAATTACTTACCAATAAGCTTCAACTCCTTCTCAAAGGAAAAGCTCCCCCTATTGTATAGGGTCTCTACTACCTTTTCCAACTCCTACACATCATATATACAAATTCCAATAAGCAAATATTATAATTCATTCCAAATACACAAAGTATAACTAATTGCTCTAAATTCAATGGGACCTAGAAATACACACATAAGTATATTAACTCCCAAATTGCTACCAAAGCTAGGGTTATGTGTCTCCTATAAATTTCAATTAGAATCATTCAATTAGGACATATGTGGAATAAATTATAAATTTTAGAATCTATTCGGCCAAAACAGGGCATCAAAATAAGCAATGAAATGTCAGGCCTCAATTGACTTATTAAACAATTAAATCAGTCCAAACTCAAAATACTAAAAACGTAAAAGACTCTCTGAAGTTTCCAGGGAGTCCAACCTTTCTTAAATCAAAGCTATAAAACTCAAGATATAGTGCAAACAAGAGGACTGAAAAATAGGGGGGCAGGACACGAAATTGCAACCTATAAAAACTCTACTTAAATCAATCTAAATCATAAGAAAACTTACCAATATGACTTCAATAGATATTAAAGACCTTCTAACCTCCCAATTTCTAGCTCAAACAAGATCACAAGCTCTCTAAAAATCTTTAAAAAGCTGATTTTCTTCTTCTTCCTAAAATCTTTATAATTTCTCTACACAAAAACACATACATATACACACAACCCTCTTAACCAATTAAAAACCTACAAATTTCCTACCCCAAAGTCTCCAATATTAAATTCCCAATAACATTATACATATTTATCATAATAAATATCAATAATAACACTAGTATAATACTCTAATTAAATATTCTAAATATCATCACAATTATCTACTTAGCCCCTTAATGAAGTAGGCATAATGTACAACACTCCCAAAACATTCTATTGCTATAACTAACTCCAAACTTATTGTGCAATCTAGTCCTTCTCTACAACACACACACAACCTCAACTCAAATAAAGTCCACCATCACACATGCAGAAAATGCAATATATACGTATTAAATATGTATAAAAAAGGATAGGTGTTACATGAAGTCCTCCTACTCTCTTTTTTAAACCTTATCTCTTTCCCATTTTCTAGCATAAGCTTCACCTGCCTCTTATAATAGTCTACATTCACTTGATAACGACTCAGTCAATCCATACCCAATATCGCATCAAAATCATTAATCAGTAATGGTATGAAGTCCCATTCCATGATTCCTTCCTCTATATTTAGCGGCACATTCTTAATAATAGACTCATAAATCACACTCATACGTATAGTCATACTCACAACTACAGGTTCTATTCTATCACATAATCTAAGATTATTATGCATAACAAATGCAGCTGATACAAATGAAAACGTAGCACCTGGATTAATTAAAATATGACCTAACTTATTAGATATATAGGTTATACCCGTTATTACGTCAGGTGCTTTTTCAGCTTCACACTCAGTTACTGCATAAATCCTAGCTTGTTGTGCATTTTCAAATGCACTAGGTTGTCCAACCACTCAGTCTTATGGTTGTGCAACATCCCACTCACTTCACTTCGCAGTGCCACCTGCCTTACAGGATTGGGTGGCCTTCTGGCTCTTCCACTCCTTTCCACAGTAGATCCCTGCATGGATTACTCCACCACTGCTCCTTTTACACATTCCCGAGCATAATTTCCCAACTCACACACTTAAAGCATCGTATTAGACTTCTCCCACAAGTTCCAATATGATTTCTTTTGCACACATTGCACCATGGAATAGTATTCCCTTGGATTTGTTCATTTCTAAAGTTAACTGGCCTAGGTGGTGTTATTGGTTGCTTAACAGACATAGTACTACCCTAAGGTACACTAGCACTCCCAACGCTTTCCCTACTTCTTGCATATAGGGAGAACCTTGACTTTTTATTCCTTGTATAATTTCTCCAGGGTTGTCTTGAAATTCTCTCAAAATTTTAATGCCTTGAATGGCTTACTATTTTCAGTTCTTTGTCCAGTCATTCCTACTCCATAGCTTTTGCTACCCATCCTCTAAAAGTGGTACCAGCATACAAATTCAACTTCCCTCGTAGGGAGACATGCAGTCCATCCCTAAACTTCTCACTCTTTAGTTCTTCTGTTGGATATACATCCTTGGCATATTTATACAAATCCTTAAACTTAACAGTGTATTCTCTAACTGACATAGAGCCTTGTACCAGGTTAACAAAAGATGCCTTCTTTTATTTTTTGTACGTCTCAGTCAGATATTCCCTGTTGAACTCATCCTTAAACACTTACTATGTCAAATTTCCTTCATACAACTCCTTGACCTGAGTTAACCACTCATCAGCTTTATCAAACATCAAGTCATACATATTATTAATGTAACATTTGTGTCATTGAAGAATAGTTATATATGATTAAATGATAATTAAGGATTTATTGGATTATATTAAATTGATATTGTTAAGAGTTAATTATTTTTATTATTTCAGTAAGGGAGTAAATAATGTATAAATAAGAAATAAAAATGGAAGGTTGGATGCAATTGAAAAGAAATAAGGATATAATTGGAAGAATTACAAATGGAAGGATTTAGAGATAAGGAAAAGAAAGATGGAGGGCTAAAGTGGAAAGAAAGGAGTGGAGTTATTGGCTTCTGCAGAGAAAGGTATGGCTAGGTATGGGAAGGAAGAAGAAAAAGAAGAGAAGAGGAAAAAGAGAGAAAAGAAGAGAAGTGCTCTGAAAAAAAAGATCAACAAACTTATAGGGAAATTCGGATTTAAGCAGGAGAAATTTGTGAGTGGCTTTAGATTGTAATGGGTTTTTATTTAAGTTTAGTTTAAAGCAATTTCTTTTATATAAATGTTGAATTTTGGTAATTTCACCTAGATATAGAATGATTTTGGTAGTTTCTAGTGAGTTTAATAGTATTTGAAAATTATATGCATGAGATCTGATCATTTGGTGAAGTAAAATTATATTTTGGGTAGGAAATCTGAAAAATTTCGACTGATCTGCGTGTTGCAGAGGTGATCAAGCGCATGCCTGATCCCTAATGAGGCGGGCTCCTCATTGTGCACCTCATCGAGCATGGTGTAGAGTAGGGGTGTGCAAACGGGTAGTTCGGGCAGGGCGGTTCGGGTTGCTTTTCAAGAAATGAGAACATAACCGAAACTGAGATTTTAGGGCGGGTTTCGGTTCGGTTTTTGGGTAAACCGATTAAATAATAAAATAAAAGAAAGAACCAAAATAACACAAATCCATATATAGTCTGATGGCAAAGCGCCTTTGTCAACTCGCTGGGATGCGAGTTCGAGTCCCCTCTGCCTCATTTTTCGAAGAATTTAATTGGAAACAAAATATTTTCCAAGTTGCTGGATTTCGAACCCTAGACGTCCATATAGAAGACAAGCACCTTAACCACCACACCACCAATGAATGTTTGATATATTTCAGCACTTTATATATAAATATAAAATACAAATGGCGGTTTGCGGGGTGGTTCAGGTTTACCTGAATACTTGTGGATTTAAAAAAATAGAAACCGAACCACCATTTTCAGTTCGGTTTCGGGCAGTTTATTCAGGCCGGTCCGGTTTTGCACACCCCTAGTGTAGAGGCTGAGAAATTAATTTTATATTCAATTCATTGGCACTAAGAATGGTACATAGTTTGCATTCTGTATCATCTAAAAAGTAGTCATTTCTAGTTCTGTTCTTGATATTTTAAATCAAAGAAAAAGAGAAAGGAGAGAAAAAATGCATATCGCTGTTAATGTTCTTCTTGCTTAACCTTGTTTTACGTGCTGAACTATGAAGTAAAATAACATTGCTATTATGACCCAATTGAACCCTCCCTTGACATAGAAATTTTATACAGGATTTAAAAAATCAACTTGGCTTCTAACTTTTACAAAATAACTTATAAAATGTTTATCTATAAATTTCCTGTATATTAACTTTGAAATAGTTTTTGATTTCAAATTTTTTACAGATTGCAAAGGCATTGCAGTTTATCCATGAACGAGGAATTGCTCACCTGGATGTAAAACTTCATAATATCCAGGGGTGTTCATCGGTCGGTTCGGTCGGTTTTGAGCTGTTTTTCTGACCGAACCAAAATAACCGAATTTCAAGAATATAAAACTGAACCGACCGAATTGCACAGTAGAACCGAACCTATTTCGAACCGAAATTTTTGGCCGGTTCGGTTTTGTGGGTTTTAACTATTCAAATTTATAAATTAGGCCAAAATTCCTTTTTTTCAACTTGTTTCATATTTTTTCAACTTGTTTCATATTTTTCAACTTGTTTATATAGAACTAAACCGAACCTATTTCGAACCAAAATTTTTGGTTCGGTTTTATGGGTTTTAACTATTCAAATTTATAAATTAGGCCAAAATCCCTTTTTTCAACTTGTTTCATATTTTTTCAACTTGTTTATATAGAACTAAAATTAAACATAAACCGACCGAACCAACCTATTTATATATTTATATTAAATTTGTATATATTTTTAAAAAATATTTAGAAATATAAAAATATAAATAAATAATCGGTTATTTCGGTTAACTTACATTTTTTTATATAAAACTGAATCAAACCGAATCAAATTTCAGTTTGATTCAGTTCAATTCGGTTCAAAAAATTTAAAAATTCTAAAAATATAAATTGAACCAAACCGAATAGTATCGGTTCAATTTTCAGTTCGGCCATTTCGGAGGGCGTGAACACCCCTAATAATATCTATGTCAAGAATGGAGTTTATAAGCTTGGCGATTTCGGATGTGCAACTCTTCTTAATCAGAGCTTGCCAATTGAAGAGGGATGAGATACACGTTATATGCCTCGAGATCTTAAATGAAAACATTGATATTTATGTACCCATATTTGATAT